>JAWLRI010000964.1:967168-1013411 GCA_034781795.1 Crypturellus tataupa | reverse complement strand
GGGCGCGCAGGAGGCGCGCCCGGAGCGCGCGGAGCTCGCAGGTCCGGGCGGCGGGGCGCCCCGCGCGGCGCCTGGCGCCGTGTCACCACGCGGCGCCCCTGCTCACGTGCGCTTTTCTTACCCTCCTCTCCCTCTCTTTTTCCACTGTAGAAAGCGGGAGCCGAAGGAAGAAGAGGTTCGTGTCCAGCCCGCGCTACGTGGAGACCATGCTGGTGGCCGACCAGTCCATGGCCGAGTTCCACGGCAGCGGGCTCAAGCACTACCTGCTGACGCTGCTCTCGGTGGCCGCCAAGCTCTACAAGCACCCCAGCATCCGCAACTCCGTCAGCCTCGTCGTCGTGAAGATCATGGTCATCTACGAGGAGCGGAAGGGGCCCGACATCTCCTCCAACGCCGCCCTCACGCTGAGGAACTTCTGCAGCTGGCAGAAGCAGCACAACCCGCCCAGCGACCGGCACGCCGAGCACTACGACACGGCCATTCTCTTCACCCGACAGGTAGGGGCAAAAGGCCTGAGCCCTCAGCTCTGCCCCTCACTCCCCCGTGCTCCTCCTGTCTCCTGTTCATCCTTTAAAACCCCCTCAGAATCAGCCTTGTGCCACTGCAGGTTCCCCTAAGCAGGCTTTTCATTTATACATTTATTCTGCTGTTTGTGCTACCTCAGGTGAAGCCCACAGTACGTGCAATGTGCTTCTGCCACATATTTTTAGCAGGCTTAGTCTGGAAATTATGCATTTTATTTCTACGTGTAACCCCTGTGTATGTTCCAAAGGCAGATTTTTGCCATCATACCCATTGAAGTGCTGAATATTTATGCTCTTTCCATAAGTAAAGGCAACTTGCCAGCGTTGGATTTTTCTTGCCAAGGTTAAGTCTCTGATCTGATTAATAATGAAACTGCCTTTTTCTACAGGACCTCTGTGGTGCCAAGACATGTGATACTCTTGGGATGGCCGATGTGGGAACAGTTTGTGATCTAAACCGCAGTTGCTCTATCATCGAAGACGATGGTTTGCAGGCTGCCTTTACAACGGCCCACGAGCTAGGTACTTGAAATGTGAACTGAGATTTACGTTGATTAATTGCAGCCAGCCTGATGCCATAAAGTGCAGAATGCACTAGCCCGCGTTTGGGGCTCGCCTTGGGAGGCTTGGAGCACCCCGGGCTCCCCGAGGAGCTCCGGGCTCCCCTCGCCCAGACTGATATTTGGAAAGCAAATCCAGTCTGCACAGCATTATCTGCAAGAGCTGAGTATTTGACTGTGGTTGCAGGGGAAAAAAACACACACATATGTATTAAATTAGCCTATGAGAAGGGCAAAGATAACTTGTAATCTATTTAAAATTTGGCAGTGCTCAGATCAGGCTATTCTTTCAATACCTAAAGGCTTAGCTCTAGAGTAACGTTTAAAATGATATTGGTTATGCAGACGTCAGACATTGTAAAATCAAACTCACAGACTCTTCTTTTTTTCAAAGGCCACGTGTTTAACATGCCTCATGATGATGCAAAGCAGTGTGCTAGTATTAATGGGATAAGCCGGGATTTCCACATGATGGCATCCATGCTTTCCAATCTGGATCGAAGCCAGCCTTGGTCTCCATGTAGTGCCTACATGATTACAACATTTTTGGATAATGGTCATGGTAAGATTATTAAGCTTTCCATTCATGTGGTATTTAAGCCCACATGTTTTATTGCTTTTTGCTTTTCTTTTTGCTTGCTTTTCCCTTTTTTATTTTTTTTTCTTTTTAATAGAGCACATGCTGCTCTCTGTTAACCTTTTCCATGCTGCCAGTAATTTTACAAGACCCCTGTTTTTACATAGTTGGTGTCACAAATTGTCTTGAAGAACTTGAAGAATTATTTTACAAAGTAAACCCAGTTCCAGCAATGGAAGTGCAGTTTTCCCTGTAGAAACTTAGCTCACTGACAACATTGTCTGCATTTTTTTCCCCTTCCTTTTCAGGTGAGTGTTTGTTGGACAAGCCCCACAAGCCAATACAGCTTCCCTCTGACTTGCCTGGCACCTTGTATGATGCCAACAGGCAGTGCCAGTTTACATTTGGAGATGAGTCCAAGCACTGCCCGGACGCAGCTAGTACGTGTACAACCTTGTGGTGTACTGGCACTTCTGGAGGGCTGCTCGTGTGCCAGACTAAACACTTCCCTTGGGCGGACGGCACCAGTTGTGGAGAGGGGAAATGGTGCATGAACGGCAAGTGTGTGAACAAAACTGAGAAGAAGCATTATGATGTAAGTACTAAGAAAATCAGGCTATTCCTTAGGTTGCAGGGTAGCATATATAATACTTTAGTGTGAGTAAGCAAAGCAGGCGTAAGGAGTTAAGTAAATTGAGATGGATAGTAAATTAAACAAGCTGACAGCTTTTCTATAGAAGAGGCTTGGATAAAAACTATGTATCTCTTTGCACTTGTTGTATTGCGGTTTTCATTTCTTTTGCCGCATTAACCATTTTTCTGCCCTCTCGTGTTGTTGCAGACACCGGTGCACGGCAGCTGGGGCTCGTGGGGGCCGTGGGGCGAGTGCTCGCGCAGCTGCGGCGGCGGGGTGCAGTACTCCTTCAGGGAGTGCGACAACCCCGTCCCCAGGAACGGAGGGAAGTACTGCGAGGGGAAGCGGGTGCAGTACAGGTCGTGCAATATTGAGGACTGTCCAGATAATAACGGTGAGCTCTTCCCGTTTCTTGTTGTGGAGGAAGGGGATCTTGCGGGGAAAGACCACATAAAGAGGATGGTCTCATGTCTACCTGTCTTTCTCCTTGCAGGCAAAACCTTTAGAGAGGAGCAATGTGAGAAGCACAATGAGTTTTCCAAGTCTCCATTTGGAAGTGGACCTGCAGTGGAATGGACACCAAAGTTTGCCGGTGTCTCTCCAAAGGATAGGTGCAAGCTGGTCTGCCGAGCAAAGGGAACAGGATATTTCTTTGTTTTACAGCCAAAGGTATTTCAAAACTATATTTCTTCCATCTAATCATGAAAAGGGTTTCTATTTCCTCCAACTCTCTGCATAATGTTAGAGTCAAAGACAGTAACTGAAATTATTTTTAAGATTTTGTATATCTAAGATAGATTGTTCCTTTTCCACTTACTGCGTGTACAGTCTGAAGAGTACAAGCAGTCTCCAAATATTCTGGCATGGTTCTTCCAATTATTTCACACATGTTGCCTTTCCTACCCATCCCACCTGTTTCCTTTCCTTTCCTTCCACCAAGTTGATTGCACTGAGATATGTTTGGAAACTGTGCAGGTTCTTTGCCAAAACAGCGGCAATTTCTCATCCTAGTTACTAATATGCTGACAGCCTAAAATAAACAAAAGGAAAAATGTTCATCTTGCATAGCTACTTGAGTTCGCTGTCATAAGATGTTGAGAGCCAACAACTACCAGGGTGACGCCACAGATGTTTTTTGTAGAGAAGTGTTCCTAGAAAGAAAGGAAGGATTGGGCACCCTTGAAAGCAGTTCGGGTCCTTGTATCTCCAGGCCAAGACTATGTTCCAGTGCCATTATTAAAAAATCTTCTTACTTTATACTAAATAAGTACAACTGTTCTTGTAAAATGGGTTGGTTTCTCCAGCTGCTGTTGGGCATCATTACGTTGAGATGAACTCAGCACTGCACACCTCCAACTATCTACAAGCTGCTCCTGTTTTTAGTTTGAAAAGCCTTGAAAATACAGATGCAGCAGGTCTTCCTCTGTCCATATTTGACATTTGTAATGTGTCTGTATCGGGCAGTTTCAAAGAAACGTGCATCTTCTAATCAAGCGTCCCTCTGCTCTTCTTCTAAAGGTTGTGGACGGTACCCCATGCAGCCCCGACTCCACCTCGGTGTGTGTACAGGGGCAGTGCATGAAGGCTGGTTGTGACCGCGTGATGGGATCCAATAAGAAGTTTGACAAATGCGGTATCTGCGGTGGCAACGGATCCACTTGCAAGAAAGTCACTGGCACGCTTGTGAGAGCAAAGTGAGTATAAGAAGACGGCAGCCGCTGTTTTCTCCTAGTAGCATTGTGCAGGGGCAACCTTTAGTTTCCAAGACAGGCAGTAAGAGGCTGTCCTTGGAGCAGAAATTCGATCAGTCAAAACCAGTTGGTTGGTTGAGGTCCCGCTCAATGGAAGTCCCTGACACACGGTCGCACCTCTGCGGTGGCAACGCTGTGGGGCGAGTCCCTTCATTCCTTAGTTCCGTCAAATCCATAGCTTAGGGGCTTGATGTGTCAGCTTCAAGTAAAATTCAGCCTTGTGCTCTATGAGCTGAGCACTCAGTGCACGTGCTTTCTCTCCAGCAGGCCCGGCTATCACGATGTGGTCACCATCCCGGCTGGAGCGACTAACATTGAGGTGAAGCAGCGGAACCATAGGGGCGCCCGGCACGACGGCAGCTTCCTCGCTATCAAAGCTGCCGATGGCACGTACATCCTCAACGGAGACTACACGCTGTCGACGCTGGAGCAGGACATCACGTACAAAGGCAGTGTCTTGCGGTACAGCGGCTCCTCCGCCTCCCTGGAGCGCATCCGCAGCTTCAGCCCCCTGAAGGAGCCCCTGACCATCCAGGTGCTCACGGTGGGGGACCTTCCACAGCCTAAGATCAAGTTCACCTACTTTGTGAAGAAGCCTGTGCAGCCCGGCTCCGAGAAGGCACCTGGCAAAAAGAAGGAGTCTTTCAACGCCATCCGGGAGATCATCTTGTCCGAGTGGGTCATTGAGGAGTGGGGCGAGTGCTCCAAGTCGTGCGGCTCCGGCTGGCAGCGGCGCTCAGTCGAGTGCCGGGACCTTCGGGGGCAGCCGGCCACCGACTGCGCCCCGGAGCTGAAGCCCAGCGACGTGCGGCCCTGCGCCGACACGCCGTGCCCGCAGTGGCAGCTCGGGGACTGGTCGCCCTGCTCCAAGACGTGTGGGAAAGGTTTCAAGAAGAGGTTGTTAAAGTGCATTTCTTACGACGGCAGCGTGCTGCCGCAAGAAAGCTGTGAGCCTTCCAAGAAGCCGAAGCACCTAATAGACTTCTGCAACGTTACGGACTGCAGTTAAACAGTATAAGTTGGGAAAGCTAAAGGGTTTTTTTTTGTTTGTTTGTTTGTTTGTTTTTTGTGGCTTCATAACAATGCACTGAAAATAAGAGGCTAGAGGTAGCACAGGTGATTTGTGTTCATATTCATGGGAGGGTTCATTGAGATGGGACAGTGCAAATAATTTTAGTTGGTGTTGCATCATAAGAATATCCTGCCGACTGCAAATTTGATAGGATAGCAGACCAGTGTCACTAACCCGTCTTCAGCAGATAAGGCCCCAGGGCATTATAATTCCCTTTTTTAAGTATGCTACAATTTAAACAAAACATAAGCAGTGGCCAAAACATATCTAAGCAAACATTTCGAGGTTGAGTTATTTTTCCTTTCTTTTAGATCTGTATTGTGGTACTGATGAAGTCCCCAGGCTTTTTAAGGGAAGGGGCAGGGGAGCAGAAAAGATAGCTTAAAATAATTGGTCAGAGTTTACCTACCTCATGAAGGGCAAAAAACAGGATTAGAAAAGGAGCTTTAACTATGTCATTCATGGCTGCTATTGTTTCACAGAATAGTTTTATATAAAAACAAAGCCATATTCTCTACCTGTAAAGTGCAAAAACATAACCAAGAACAACAGTCAGTTACTTTCACAGATGATTGAATGTTATTTTCCTTTTAAGTATCTTTATGTCATCCCAGTGTGCCTGTCCGTTTCGCTCGACCACTCTGATGCAGTTTTAGTGATATATGTAACCCAGAGGCTAGAAAGAGTGGAAATCTTCATGGAGCAAGTAGTGCCTATGAGGCCCTCTGTGCCTTCTGTGTGGCTTCCACTGTGTTTTGGATTCAGAACATGGTTCCGCCATACATCCCCCAACTCGTGGCCTTGAGGGTTGGAGTCAAGCTTTCACCCTCCTTTCCGTCTTTCACCTCCTGCCGCCAAGAGCAGTTATTTGCATTTGAATAGCAAAGAGATCAAAGAAATGCCCGCCATGGGTGGGAACCTCCCCCATGTGGCCTCTGATGGGTTCGTAGAGCTCAAATCACTGATAAGGCAGGAAGACAAAGCTGAAGGATAGCAGGTCCATCCACAGCAATACACCAGCGTTTGCCTAATTAAAGTTTGTGCCAGTCCATAGACAATGAGAGAATATGGCTTTCCATATGTATATAGTAAAATATATTACTATAGATTTTATATACTTTATAAGTATTTTATATTTCTCTGCCTTCTGAGAAGGGTTATAATTTGTAATAAATGCATATAATGAGCGTATTTATTTTTATACTTCTTGTCTAATGTGATCTTCTAAGTTATCACTTTTTTAAAAGGACATATAACAAGGATAGAGTATTTATACAGTATAATATGTTACTAGAGGTAATAAATGAACCCTATAAATTTTGGAAGTGGAGCGTCTTTATTTCACTGCAATAAACCTAGTCTATCGAGCAGAAAGAGCTTGGTCTCTAAGGCAATGGCTTAAAAAGAAAAAGAAAAAGCTCTGCTACATTTTTTTTTTTAAAGTACTGGTAGTTTAGGCTTCTAATTGAGTGTCTTAGCTAACTGGGTTTGGAAAACTACGCGTAATGTTGTATGCTGCATTACAGGGATAATTTTGTACTTTATTACCTAACCACTAACAGGGTGCTCAGCACTGCTGTTTCATCTTTAAGAAAGTTGGAGTGCAACTAGGGAGATGCCACTGACTTTAATAAGGGCTTAGGGAGGGAGTATATCTGTCAGCAGTGTTTTTAACCAAGCAAGTATGTACAGAAGTAGCAGTTTTACCTGCTCCGCTTAACCTTAACCATGCTGGGAAAGATGCACTTAAAATTCAAAAGCATTAACTCACAGTCAGAGGTTTCCCCTCACAGATTTCTGGAGGGCCTCATGGCCATGCTTTTCTAATTAGAAGTACTGTATGAATGAGCTGTTCTAACGCTGTTGGTAACACGTTTTGTAATGTTGAAATCCATGCTCAGCATCAAGAAGCTGATTTTTGCTCCCTCATTTCTGATCTCATGACCACTAAAGTCAAGGGAAAATCTTCTGTTGAATTTGCTAGGATTTTTGCCATGGAATTTGAGACAACAGTCATACGTGAACATTCTTGGCCTTGTGTCATGCAAAAATCTATTAAAATTCCCTTTGCCAATGTTTGGACTGTCTTGCAGAAATAGTTCCAACTTTATTCCATGGATAAAATGCTGGCCCTTTTAAAGCATCTAGAAAAATATTCATCACGGCACACTTCATTTGAGTGTTACTTTGACACGCAAAAGCACTAGGGAATAGCTTACTTCTAATGTTAATTAGAAGGGAAGCAATCTTTTTTTTTTCTTCCATAAGTACTTACAAATGGGGATTTTTTTTTTAATGTATCTGTTTTACCATAGCAGGTCAAGTCAGGAATATATACATTTGAAAGAGAAAGAAAACAAAATGTCTCTTCATTTTCTCCTGCTGCTTTTTTTCGCTATAACCTTTGTACCTTAGTGTGTCCCTTTAGGTTGGTGTTGCCTGAAACACCCGCAGTTTAGGGGCCTAAAGCGCTAGTGCTGAAACTCCAATAGAGTTGCTGAGGTCCCCCAGCTTCTGGGTAATGCTGACAATCCAAGTTTGCATTCATCAACAGAAATGGTCAACTCAGGGCTAAGAAAATGAAGGAAACAACTTCTCCCAGACCTTCTCAATCACTTAGTGCCAGCCCAGGGTGTCTAACATAACCTCACTCTCGCTTCTTCCAGCAGTGTTTGAGGAGACTCTTGGGAAAGGAAAATTATATTTCACAGGCATCAGCCTCCATGCTGAAGGAAATTTGGATCAAATTAAATAGCACAAATTCCTTGTTTTTAACAAAACGCGTGAAGTGTTTTGTATTTCCAAAATGCCTAGGCCCAAATTACCTAGATTAGATCTGTCAGTCCTGTAATTAACTAGATTGAAGAGAGAAGTGAGAGGTTGTGATGGAAGGTAAACTCATTTGGTATGTTAGAATTAAATTTAAAAAAAAGGCAACTTTTTAGTCTCTTTCAAATGATTGCATAATAAAAGGAGTGTTGTACTAGTAAATAGCTAGGATGTAATTACAGCCTATTTTCTGTGAAGGCATCCGTTTCTCTAGAGCATAAACACAGCAGTAAAGGCAACTCATTCCCCAAATTTATTTGGCCAAGACTGCATTTCTCAGTAGACGTTTACTGGTTACGTATTTTTCTTTGAACAGTTTATGAAATCTCAGCAGTCATATCTGTTACACAGAAATATGGTTCTTGAAATTATAGCCTGTTTCTGATAGATACAGGGTTATAGAGAACATGCACCAAGTAATGCATTAATTGCACAAGGCAATCTAAAAACTGCCCCCTTCCAGAAAGCAATTTAATTATAACCAAGTTTGACATCAAAGTGATGTTGCCCTGGGTGACCCAGCAAATGGAAACCTTCAAAAACACTGGTATGTAGCTTAGGTGCTTAGTAGTTGACACCACATGCCAATTAAGCATCTACCCCTGTACAAAAAAAATCTGGCAATGTATAGCTTTTATTACCAAGGGCTGGTTTGTTAAAGGCCTTTTATTTGTGAATGCTCCTTGTGAGCAGCAATTGCAGAATGTCCTTACCGGGCCATAAAGAAACATTTGAAAGCAGAAATGGCCCTTGAGGCTTCTGCCAGGCCATAGGTGACCATAAGTGCTGGTGCGCTATGCCAGCCACCGGGTTCTCGTGCTGCCACCTGCTCACCCCAAAAACAAACAAACAAAAAAGAAACAGAAGATTCTTGTTTTTGAGCAGGTTTTCGTAGCTGTTCACCCTCACAGGATGAGAGGGAGGTTTCCAGTGGCCAGTGTTTCAGCTCAGGAAAATGTCATACGGGTTTTGAGATACATGTCCTTTGTCTTGGCTTCCCTTTCAAGGTCACACCAGGCAAACACAGTACAGGCTACTTCAGGCACAGCAAGCAGCAGAAAGACTTCCAGAGGCCTCCAGAACTTGGGCACTAGGACTGAAATCTGAGTGCTGCATCCTCAGATCTCACTTTTATAGAATCATAGAATCATTGTGGTTGGAAAAGACCTTCAAGATTGTGGAGTTCAACTGTAAACACCTGCTAAACCATGTGCCTAAGCGCCTTTTACCTTCGCATTTCTTGAACACTGACAGGCATCGTGACTCCACCACTTCCCTGGACTGCTCTTTCAATGTAGGAATTCTTCCTAATATCTAACCTGAACCTCCCCTGGCACAACTTGAGGCCATTTCCTCTTGTGCTATCACTAGTTGTTTTTAAAACAGTAACTAAATCTGTAATTAACTGGGAGTTGAAAAAGTAGTGTATCTACATGGGAGAAATACCTTTCCAGCTAATTAGGACATAAAGTTGTAATACCCATACTGGTTAAATACTGTGAACAGTACTACTACAAAATTTGGATTAAGTGATTTCCTGATTTCCAGGAGGAAAATAACTGCCTGTCATAGCACTTTTAAGATGCTATGTTCACCTCTCTTTAATACAAACATTGCTGTGAAAACAAAACATATTGGTGGTGTCCAAGTAACTATTTTACCACTAACTGTAATATCTATGGTTTCAAAGCAGAATATTAAAGGTTGGTTTTGTACAACCTTTTGAAGAAAAAAGAACGTATATATGTGGTATGGAAAACCCTTAAAATTGCCTCAGGCTTCTGTATCCTTTAGCAGCTGATATCTGCATTTTAGAGTTGCCAGTTGAGTGATTGCATTTTGACCAGTATCTTTAATGTCGGGGCATTGACTTAAGAGTATAAAGTTCCCCAGAGCGCGCAACCTCTTCAGTTTGCCAGGTGCTTATGTTGCTGGCTTTCACCTTCTGAAATGCAGCTCCTTACAGAGCTCGTAATGCGGCAACTGGATTCATTCAGCTGTAACAGCAGCTTTCATTCATTGCAACATCTCCAAGAACTGTACGTGTTTCAGTAAAAGTCTGGAACATCCTGTGCGGAAAAACAAGCAAGACTTTTGCTTTTATCATTGTCTCATCGCAAGCATGTAAACAGATGCAGGATAATGTTAATTGATTTGCCAAATGCTATAGGATGAATCACTGATATGGTCTAGGTGGGGAGGGGAAAATTCAAACAAAGATTCTTAATCCATTACCTTAGGTCAGGAAACGCAGAACAAAATGTTCTGAAGAAATTTAGAAAGTCAGACTGAGAAGAACAGTTCAAACTCCTCATCAAGCCTGAGTCCTCAAGGCAAGGCAGATATTATCAGGAGAAAAGTTTTCTCAGTTTAGGGCTGCACAGACATTGCATCCCCAGCTCCCTTCCTGTCTCTGTGCAACATTCATCCTTGACTTTTGTCCCATTTTTCATAATTAGACTACACTACTATAGCATGCAGAACCACAAAGAAAGATTTAAGATACTGGCACCTTTTCTAGCAGTATGAAGCTTGTAACCTCTTTACTCCTGTTCCATTGCAGTCCAAAACCTTTGTATTTTTCTGGTAAAACAGCAAGTACAAATCTGTACTCATTCATTCATGATATTCACCTTCAAATCACAAAACAACTTATTTTGTATTGGCAGGAGGCGAGTCAAAACATAGTTATCAGGTGCACAATGGTCTTAAAACATCATAGTTCTATAAATGTTTGTGCTCTCAAAGTCTGGGGCAGGCTGATTACTGTGAGATGAAAATAACATTGTTTGGACTCTCTGATCCATTTTATGCTTCATGACAGTGTGAGAGCTGACGCAAAACAGAGTTAATGATGGGCAATTGAAGTTAAACTTTACATACCACCTTTATTCACAAGCTAGATACATTTATCTATTCATTTTCATCCAGTGTATAAAAGATTTGTGCTACATCACGGTTCAATCTATGACCATAAATTAAGTCCCACATGTTGGGCTAGACAATTTTTAAATTTTAGCATCCCAAATCCTGTTGAGGTGTTGCAAGAACAATTTGAATTTCTACCAGTTCATGATTTTTTTTCCAGATAGTCCATTGAGAAATAGTATTTTTTTTCACTATTAGATGTGCTTGGAGACAAGCATAAGAAGAAGCTGATTGCTGCAATATAGATGGAGCTGTTGGAGAAAATGAAGGAGAGAAGTCATAACATAGAGAGAGGGTGAGGCAAGCTGAAAGAAATGGTCATTTCAGTTATGCAGCAATATTTTTTTTGACATAACTAAGAAAATGTGCCTGTCTTGTCCCAAACAAATTAAGTATATCAAATATATATTGCCAGTTTGTAACATTTTCACATACAAAACTGGAAATGGAATTAGGGATAAGAAAACAACTGAAGTTCAGTTGTTTGAATTAAAATGGTCTCTGTTGAGCCACACATGTTAAAGGGGAATCATTCCAATGATCTTCATTTTTATTTCTCTAGTTACTTCAGTTTTCTGACGGTCATACTACTCTGGCACATAATCTGGATGCTGCAGTATCATGAAATAGGTATACTCAAAGACATACTGAAGGCCCAGACAAGAAAGCAAAACTGGGTCATTCTGCAATTTCTGGCACATGGTCAGTGGCCAAGTCTGTCACCACCAGGAATTCATTTGTTTTAGAAATTATTTGAAAAGTCTTCAAAGTTGTATAGGCCACAACCTAATACAGCCCAAACATTTTATGCTTCTTACATAAAGGATCCACCTTTGCAGACTAAAAGGCTTGAATAGTTTGCTTAAACAGAGCAAACAGTAACTGTTCTTTAAATCAAGTCACAAAACTGTAGAGCCCTACTTGCAACTACTTTAGCTTTTTTAAAAAAGAAAGTCATTTAAGTGAATGTTTACACCTATCATAATTCAGGAGAGCACAGACTGAACCTGAGCTAGACAAAACAGAAGCTTATGCTCTTTTGTGAAATTCGGATCTTAATTGCATGTTGAATTGAGTGGATGATGCTGTCTCAAAATTTATTCAAAGGCTCATGTTTAGTCATGCTAGCATATAGACCCTTTGGGTTGACCAATAATGCTTAATGTAAGTTTTTACAGCTTAAATATTTGATTTTTTGTTTGTTTCTTAAGTCTATTTTAGGCAATTATACCCTGCAAGACAAGGCAAGGCACAGGGAAACAGGAAAGTGGAAATGGGAAAGTGGAAAAGGGGAAAGGAGAAAAGGGAAAAGGGAAGGAGAAAGGGAAAGGAGAAGGGAAAGGGGAAAGAGAAAGGAAAAGGGAAAAGGAAAGGGAGAGGGAAAGGGAAAGGGAACCCCAAAACTTCTGGAAATGGCTTTGAGTATATTTTTTAATCTTCCAAGTATTTGTGGAATGCAAAGTACTGCCCTGGTGTCCTTCAAAGGATACTTTGATGGAACTGGTATGCTAAAGGTTTTCCTTCCTAAACTCTTGAGGCTAACCTTTGATTAGAAGTTTTGAATATAATTAATTCAGGTGCTACTGATAAAATATTCAGAGATCCAGATGACAAGGAAGGATTAACTAAAAATAGAAGAGGCTAGTAAAATAGATTTTGCTGTGTTTAACTGTAGGATCTACTGAAATATGCATCAGAAATTGCATTTCCCAATAAGTCTTAGAAGTGATTTAAATGCAATGCATTGCTCATCTCCTTTCTCTTTCCCAGTGAGCACATTTGGGGAGATCGTAAGGTAATGAAGACTGATGTTTTCCATTTCACATTATCTTTCTGCCAGAACAAGTGCAGGGCACAACGCAGAAGCACAGGTCTGACAGGATATCAGAAAACAGCCCTGGGGCCAGAAGAGGAGCAAGAAAGATTTCGCAACTGCAATATCCTGCTGAGATGGGCTCCAGTCTTTTGGAAAGCCAATTGTGGAGGCCATGGAAGTAATAGCTGTTGGGAGGGTAATCATACATTAGGATAAGGCCCAAGATCTAGAAAGGTAGGAACTGGAGATAGAAACTGAGAGGACCAGTATGTGACAGGTTGCTTACTCAAAGTTGCTGTTTCTAAGACTGAGAGTCATGTAAAGATTTTAAGGAGAAGGTGAGGACACTGGCAATGACAGCTAATTTAAAGTAAGCTGGTAACATCATCTCGGTGCCAGTGGTACTCTGGAGTTTTGAAAAACAGTCTTACTACCCATCTGCCTCTTCCTCCAGCCACAGGTACTTGCACTTTCTTTGCACTGTTGCAAGTAATATCTATAGATCACAAACTAATCAAAATCTATTCCAGCACAAATATGGAGCTTGCTAAACATTCCTGTAGCCAGGATGAAACTGATGTGAGCTCAAGCTACCAAAAATAATTTCTGTATTTGGCATTCTTGGTTGTACACATCACTGGCTTCTTGCAAGTTGCATATTTTCCTAGACAGCATGCAGACTATTTATTCAAAGAACAAGTAATAAAGCCAATGGGGGCACACTACATTCCCGCAGGATGCCGGGAGAGGGCTTCTCTTTGGAAATGGTCTGATGACCCTCTGGCTATTACCCTATGTGTAGTACCAAGTTGCCTGTGAGGATGAACCGGCATAGCTTTAACAAACAGACACACCAGGTCCCAGTCACTGAGTTCAGCTTCTCAGTGGCTTAGTCAGGTAGGGAACAAAACCTAGTTTATTGTCTCAGATAGGGGAATGGATAAGAGATTTGGTTTGAAAAGGAGCAATGTGTCAGAAAACACAAAATATTATTTTGTAACAGTTATTGTGCTTGTCTGTTCCCAGGTGTTTTCAGCTGACAGTTCTGGAGACAACACTGTTTTATTGTCAATGACTATCAAGGGGCCTTTGACAAAAGTGGGGTGAAGAGTGAGGTTTTACCTATATTTATGTTTTCAGGGAGCACCACATCTGCAGCTGTGAAGATCTGGCCTATTGAGAAGCAGTTATTGGTTATTTTTTTTTTTTTTTTTTTTTTTTTTTTAACGACAGTAAAAACATTTCTAGGATTTCCACTCAGTTTCAGTTGGAGTCCGGAAATGTAGAGTCAGAGAATGTAGTGGTTTTGCTACTCCAGACCTGCGCTACTAAAAGATAAGTGTTTGGCACGTACATTTTTGCAGATCTAGAGGAGAATTCTTAACTTAGAGGCATGCTACCTTCCCACTTCTCACACAATTCATACATCCACAGTTTTTGCATTTACTTGGATATCTGATATCCTGAATGTCAAGTGGCCTACATCTACTTGATGTCATCCTTCAGAGCCTGATGTATATCTTATCCAGCCAATTCTATTCTTGCTTTGGGCCTGCCTACACATTTGACTAGTGAGGGCTTGTTTGCCTTTGCTTGGGGTGCTTGAAAGACTTCCTCAAGACCTGCCTAAGTAAGGCTTGCTCTTAAAAGCATTGCTGGCATAGTAATGTCACATGGACAAGAAACACACGACCCAATGTGTTATAGTTATAACAGCAAAAATCCTAATGAAGATGCATTTATACTGGCCAAAAGTGCTTCATTCTATTCCGAGAACTGATCTAAGCAATACCAACAAGGAAATTCATTCGCCAATCTAAATTAGGCTTGTCCTTTTACATGTACAGAAATAGCTTCACTCATTAAAACCTAGTTACGTATAGACTAGCATTAAATAGCTTTCACTGTCTTGAATGCATTAGGAAATCAGTTTACCTCCCTTGTCCTTAGTTTTCAGGCTGGGAGGAGGCAGTAGCTATTGTCTCTATTAACGTTCTTCTCTTGTGTAAGGAGCAGGAGACTGCAAAGCCAGTGTTCAATCTCCTATTTTCTTTTCCTTCATTTCCAGATACAGTATGGTGGGGTTGTAAAGGAGCTTTTTTTTATGTGTCTTCTTTTAGATATTCCTGTGTCCCTGCTAGGTTTCTCCTACCTTTAAATCAGAAACCTGGAGGATTTTTCATAATAATTCCAGAAAAATGTAGCATACATTTTTTTTTTATTTTATGGTGCCTCTACTAAAAAACATCAGTTGACGTCAACAATTCATACAAATGGGTATCCAGTACCTGGAAGAATCAGAGTTTCACTTCATTTGTCATTTCATCTGGTTGAAGTAATGAATCCCAACTTTTTCTCCTATCCCACGTGCTTCTCAGCAGGATTTGTGATCGAAAAGCTGACAAAGCCACAGAAGACTAAGCTTAGTCAGCAGCGTTTTAAAATCCAAGGACAGCAGCATTATTTTTGAAGACAATAAATGCCATTTTTATAAAATTTGATATTGCAGGCTTTTGAAATTGAAGTTTGAAGACACTGTGCAGAAGCAGCAATTATGGCAGTCTTTAAGCTTACATTTAACATCATATAGTCATTCCAGGCAAGCTTTGTTCCCTAGCAAAAGTTTTCTGCATATTACAGATGCACGACTTCTGAATTGCCAGATTATGGGATTACTCCAAGAAAAATTTTGCAACAACATCTGATTCCTTCCCCATGAAGTGATTTTCCACGACACTTTGCTCTTATAGCACACTGGCAGATGAAGAGAGAATGAGTAATGAAATGCATTTGTTAACCACGCATATAATGATAAATGCAACCACCAATGTCTTGTTTAAGCAGTGCACCCTACAGATGGTCTTATAGCAATACAGACATGGCAGGCCAGTGAGATCCCTTTTACTTTACTTTGCCAGATGATGGGAAATCCTGGGGATGGAGAAGGAGGAGGTAAAGGAGGTAAAGCAGTGGAAGCAGGGGTCAGGATTCAGACTAGGACTGTCTGTCTGTCTTTAATTAGACTAATTATTTAATTAGACTAGTTCTGCTGACAAAGACTGCAGAACTGGATAAAGCTTGACTTTGGCTCCAAAAATGATCTCCTGCGTGGCACTGACTAGAAAAAACATAAGGGTGAGAAGGACAGTTTCCCAAGAAGCAGTTCTCCTGAGTGGCATTTTCTTTTGCAGAAACTACATCTCAGAGCCTTTTTCTCCTCTGTCACAAAACCAACTGCTGTTTCCACGGTAATCCCAGCGCTTTGGGGGAATTACCGTTTCCTCCCGCCCCGCCGCAGCACGGAGGGGAAGCCGTGCACACAAGAGAGGTCAGGCTTCCCGGGCTACAAGCCGCGTCTGCACCTTCTGTGTGCAGGCCACGCTGATTAATTTAATGTGACCCAGATGGCAGATGCAAGAAGTTTGCTTTGGAAGAAAAGGCAGAGAGGGACCTGGTGGCCTCGGCCTTTGGAAACAGTTGCAGCCGGTTGAATTCAGGGGCAGGGGCTTTCTCTTGCTTTGTCTGTAAAATGCCTTGTACTACAGCACGGGAATAATACAGCTAATTACAGGCAAAGGTTTGCTGTAGGGGACTGAGGTTAAGATATATTATGATGCAGTCTTTAATTACTCAATTTCCTGCCTTTTGGGTACTTACATTTACAGCCTGCACATTCTTTTTATGAGTGCAATAAAGAGAGAAATAATGCTTTTAGCTAGGTTAAGATTGAGAAGCATAGCATTATTTTAAGTGGCTTTATCAGAACCAGCTCTTTTTGAGAGCCGGAAGCTTTTCTTTTTTGTTTTAGAGGTAAATATTGTGCAATGGTGTATAAGTACTGCAAACATAAAAAGGAATTCCAAAAAGCTCTCAATAGGGCCTAAAAGAAATGCTGAATAGCCTGTTTGCAATGACAAGAGTACAGGTTGAAGATAATTTATCCTTTATTGTTTATACTAATTTATAATTTTTTTTTAATCTTGGTAGCTGCTCAAATAAACATTTACTTTTATTGTGACTTTTGGTTTAAAATAGGAATTGAGGGTTTTTTCATTTGCCAGGACTGAGTAGGTCTTTCAAATACTATAATAGGCTACACCATAACAAATTTCCTGATGCTTTTCCACCAGAATATAAAATTCTACTACTGCATGTTGTACAAGAAGCTACAATATCTAGGCCGTATGATGTGCTCTTTTCTCTCCATTTTCTTTCTGTAATGGAAAACTTGCTTTTTTGCTTTCTCCTCTCCTCAATGAGTTGTGCATTTTTGCCTGGGCAGAGAAAGCAAGTTAACTTATAAGGTGATATATTGTAATACCGTTTTTGAAGGAAAACTTGAACTCCATGATGAAGATAATGATGAGTTTTGACTCAAAATTGATGGCATGAAGTTATTCCCTGCAGACTCCTTAAAGAAGCTTGGATTTTCTTTTCATCACAGTCTATACTGTGACATTCTCTTCCCTCCATTTCTAAAAGGAAACAGGTTCATCATGTAGCTGTCAGTTTCAGGGCAAGCTGTGCTTTCTTGTGCCTCTCTGTGGTGTTCCTCCAGCACGGCTTTCACGGCTTTCCCATGTGTTGGCAGAGCCCCTGAGCCTCAGCACCTGGCACCTGGCTCTGTCATCTTCCTCCTTCTCCTCCCCTTCCTCCTCTTCCCCGAGCCACTGGAATAAGCACTCACGGCAGCTTGAGTGCTCTGGCCCCGCTCAGCCCTCTGCCCAGTGGCAGGCTCAGGGTCAGCGCTGGTGGAGCAGTTGGTGGAGCAGTTGGTGAAGGCACCACTGTTCTTCATGAACTTTCAGCACGGGCATGCAAGCAGCTAGCCCAGGGAAAGGCAGGCACCGTCTCTGCTCTATGTCGGTGCCTCAAAAGCTGTTTTGCCAGCCCATGCCTCCCCTCCCTCCCCACCACAACAGGGCTTTGGGTGCTTTGCAGTCCCTTTGATCCAAGCTTGAGGGCTGCGACAAATTAACCTGCCCGGCAGGTTGGAGCCGGTCAGGTAGCCTCTTCCCCACTTATGGGCTCCTTCATCTTCCCTTCCTGTTTGCTCTGGAGATAATTCACCTCTTGCCTCTTTGTTTTTCCCCTAACGGAAGAGGGTGGAAAGCCTGGTTTGATACCGCTCTGCACAGGCAGGAAGGTCAGCATCAACCGTGTAAGTGGAGACATGGATGACAATCACAAAAAGTAAACAAAATGGGTAATATCTGTTCCTGAATATTCTCCACATCAACCAAACCAGATAGATCCCATTTTGCAAACACAGGCAAACGTATTTTATTTTATATGAGAGCAGCCCCATAGAAAACAATGAGTATAAAACACAGCTTGTGCTGAAATGTTTGAAGGCTGGTGACCACAGTTAATATGTTTCGTGGGTTGCAGTAGAAGAGTAAGTGGGGCTGAAGAGCTGGGAGGTAATGTCTGCTCTCGGAGCAGAGCTGCTGACTGCAAAAATGGAGCAGACAGACCCCGCAGCAGCCTTACGCCAGATTTGCATGGTATTTATCTTCTGCCCAGTGTTTACTTAGAGCAGTAAACAGAACATTCAAGCCCTTAATTACAGAAACCAAACAATTAGGATAGAGAAAATATAAAAGAAGTATCTTTCTGCTGCTTCTCGGTGAGGAGTAAGACAAGTCTGTGTTTTTGAGAATGAGAGAAAGATGCTCAGATGGTTTCTAATAATTCTTCTCCTAAAGAGAGCACAAGTTTACGTAGTAACACAAGATAATGAAACCCAGAATTCAGGCAGATTTGGATTTTGGTTGATAGCTCCAGTTCACATATGTTGAAACTGAGTTGTCTGCTTTCAAAACTCATGAGCAAACAGCTCCATTTGGCGCTGTTGAGAGCAGAGACATCTCATGGGGTGTGGGGAGGAGAAAGTTTGAAAAACTAAGGCTTAAGGAAAAAAATACTGGACAAAAGTTTCCACAAATGCTCCAGAACAGGATATGAGGCCTGTGAAGAAATGATAAATTCATGAAGGGGTGGTGAGGGATCTTTACACAAGTACTGAGGGGAAGATCTAATTGAATGGCTGATTGGGGGGCATGGAATAGAGAAGGCTTTGGAGAAAATCTATCTATATATTTAGTGTGATAGAACAGGCTGGGTCTCAATGTACTATTTTTATTTTATTTTTTTGTTGATGTTATTTCATTTTCCTATTACTAGAGCTTCCCTTGAGGAGAAAAGCCATGTTAACAGTGATTATATTTCACCTTTTCATTCTGCATTTTACACTATCCATATGGCTAGTCGTCATCACATCTGAGATGACCCCGGTCATCTGCTGCATGGCATACACAGTAAGTTCATTTGAACTCATTACACGATATGACCATGTCTTGGATTTTCTCCGTGGATATTGCATTGCTGACGTGCTGACACACATGGTGTTGAGTGGTGTGCCTAATGCACTGACAGCTTATTTGATGACTCTGTCATGAACTATCTATCTGAGTTCATCACCAGTTCATTGCCTCTAGATTGAGCAATGGTGGTATGGTCCTAACCTTTATGTGAAATGCCAAGGTCTTTGGGTCAGAGAAAGCCCATTCCTGTGTCAGTACTACTGCACGTAGCACTGAGGCCCCCGAACCCCCAGTTGAGATTCACATTGGCGCACTGTGAGCAATCGATCTCTTGGAATATTGCTTTCACACACAATAGTAATTTAAATTTGGGTAAAATTAATGAAAAATGTTGGTACTGAGCACCACCAGAGCTGTCCTAATGATGTACACCAATGATGAACTGAGCTTAAACATATTGCTACAGGAGCAGTCAGACTTGATGACTCATGCACAGGGCCTTAATAATACTGGAAAGAAAAGTCTGTGTATCCAAGCTGATGATGAGGACCCTGGGGCAGTTGCAAAACAAAGAAGATCCAGTGCTTCTTCGCTTGTCAAATATCTTCTGAATAGTCCTGACTGTCAAGGAGATGCTGTATGCAGTATATTTTAACGGACCATGGAGAACCCAGGGTCCTAGTATGCTTAGTGAGAGAGATGGGCATGCTGGCAGAGGATGGACATGTTTTAAAAGGTGAAGCAATTCAAACAATCAAGACCCCTACTCCCCATCTTATGGATCCCAGGAGGAAGAGACCCCTCTTTTTCCTTGACACCATTCAAGTTGAGAAATGGAGGAGAAACCTGGTATTTTAGAAACTTGGAGAACAGAATTAGTGTCTTCAGTTTCCCTTCCCTAGTTCTACTTTCTTCAAAAAGACAAAAGTTTGACAAAATGAATCCTTCTGGACACAACAGTAGAAAAAATTATCTCACATCCATGTATAAAATCCAAGCTTTAAAATTCTCATGCCAAAAACTCATGCAAAATATTATGGCTCTCTCAGTAATTAACCCCAGCTCTGTTTCTGTTTCAGAGTTGCCTGAAGGTCTGACAAGCCCCTAGAAAGACTGTGGAATGCTTCACAACAAGTAGCAGGGATGGCACCATTTTTATGATTAGATATGTTTCATTTTCTAGTATTGGCTTCTCTTTCCAGCACATACAAAAAAAAAAAAAAAAAAAAAAAAAAAAAAAGAGAGAGAGAGATTAATAATACATTAATCTTCGTGAAAAGATTTATCTAAATGACATGAGAACCTTGGAAATAAATGAAATCTGAAAAAGGGAAAACAGTTCCCCACAAGGTGTATAATTTGATGTGACTTTAACATTCTGTCACATCAGCCCTTTAAGTAATCTTAAATTAATGCCCACTGATTTTTACAAAATAAATTCTTCAGTTTGACTTTTTTTTTTCTTTTTTATTTTAAGTTAAGGGAAGTATCTAATAAGTAAAGGAAATATATATACATGAATATACAGTCTCTGAGGTATGCTCATAGATATGGGGGTTATGGTCCTAGACATCATTAGTAGTAGATTTACTTGATTTTAAGCAATTCTGTATCCATAATTTCAGATTTCGTGAAATAGCATGAAATCCACAGCATATGCAAAGCCAGATGTGAAGAGAAGAAAATCCCTTTAATGGTTCTCATAAAATCTCTTGGCTTGTGGTCTCCACGGTGTTTTTCTCCTTAAAAGGCATCAGCATTTGCAGTTAAAACGGTTTGTAAAGGATATGTAGGCGTATAGTTACATCATTTTTCCTCCTTACCAGTGCTTATTTGAAATTCTGATTATTTTCTTCATCACTGGTTCTTACACAATTTGCCAGTGCATTCAATTTCAATTAAGCCTGAATCCATGCAGTATATCAAACTGACTGTTCAGCTCTGTATAAAAGCATAGGAAAGTTTAGAGCTGCAACATTTATTTATTAAAATTTTGCTTGGTAAGCTAAAATGAATGGAAATGAATCTTCTCAATTTCAAGCATGTCCTAAGGCAGCAGCTTGCAGAACAATGCTGATCATGACACTGGTTCTAATTTTGGATAATTGAGTACTTGTTTCACAGTACTCTGCCTCTTGTGGTAGAGCGTCTGGCTTGTAGAAGAGAGTCCTGGAAATTTCTTATGCCCAGCCTAAATCCTTTCTCCTGCTTGACGTCTCTTAGGATACAAGCAAGGCTTTGCATCCATGTTTGCTGTAGCTCCCCTCTGCAAGTCCTGTGTACTGTAAAGTATTAGAATTTCTCACTGTTTGATGGGCACATCTTGATAGCAACGCCTTTCATGCACCCTTCCAGATTGTGCAATGACAGATCAGTCATGTCAGAAGCTTCATTTTTACCATGTGTCTCAGCCAGTCCTTCCCATTTTCCCTGCTGGATTCTATGGCGATGAAGTGGCTGATAACTTCTTTGAGCGGGCTCCCTAGGTGTTATGAATCCATTCAATGTGTGATCTGATATTTTTATGAAAATTTGTTTCAAAGTTTCCACATCTGTCTGTTGAGATGGAAAGAACATAGAGCTGAGGTTTTTTGCTTATGAATCATCACAGTAGGTTTTCAATGACCAAACCTTGCTTTAGTCCATGAACACAGATGCCACCTAGAGACTTCACTCTGTCCTAGATATGCATGTTGACTTTCATATTGTTGCTAACGTAAAAAGTTAATTCATCTCTTGTGCTTCAACAATTTCAAACATAATGCTAGAGGTGGGGTTATTCTCACCCAGAAGTAGTTTGGAAAGGAATTTCTTCCTGTCCTATCCTCTACAGCTAAATACATAAGACAAGGGATCGATAGATATATTATTTATGCCAGCAAAGTAATGTGACCCATCATCCTCACAAAAGGGGCCCTCAATCTTAGGGAAAACAGTTTTAGACCATATTGGAGTTGAATGAAGATTTCATTGATGCTGGTTTGCTGGGTTTTAGGAAGGAGATAAATCTTGCCCTTGCTTTAGTGTAATTATGGTTCACTATTTGGGGAATTACTATGACATTTGCCATATTTATAGACTTATTTTTAAATTTTCCTCTCTTACCTCCAAAAGCCCTTCTGGGTTTGTACATTTTCCTTTAATGTGAAAGATTCCAGGAATAGAGTTTTCTATCTATCTTATAGTCCACACAATGCTTTTAACTGATCTGGATCTCCACAGCTTCTTCAAATTTTCAGATGACTACACACTGAGAGACATTATTGCTAATAATAGAATGAGTAATAAGCTGTCATCTCAACTTGTTGAAATACAAATACTTCAGAGTCCCTCTTAGAAGAGGAAAACTGTCATACCAGCAAAGAAACTGAACACGAACAGCTTGGTTCAAGCTGATATAATTGGTTGATAAAATAAAGATGCTGATTCATTTGGAATTTGCCCTTCCTTAAGGATACATGGGCAGTTTGTGAGGCATGAGAGTCAAGAAGCAGTATTGTCATTTGCAATTATTGAGAAGGAGGGTGCAGAATATAGCATTTTCCCTTCACATCTCTTGCTCAGCTTGAAATCATTGTTCTGTTCTTTCTTTTGTTTCTGTTCATCAATGACCTTCATTTGCTGGTGACCTCGGTGTGCCAAATGGTGCAAAGAAGGAATGGGGGACGCTGGGTTCTGAAGGACTTATATCCCTGTGGTTTCCCACTGCCTTCACTCCCGTCAGCCATTTCTCTAACCTGGATTCTTAGATTATTTCTTTACTTTTGCAAAGCATCAGAAAAGATTTGCAGTAATTTGAGAAAAATAGTTACTAATCAGAAAAACTGGAGAGTTTCCACTACATTTTTTTTATCAGAGAGAGAAATTTCCTGCACATTTCCCCATTACCTTTCTATAACCTCATCAGTTCTCATATCCAGATCTGCTTCCGAACATACATTTATATCTTGTGATATAACGTGAAAGTAGTTGTGGTCATTACTCAGCCTGGGCGAATTTCATGGTAATGTTTGATTTCTTTGTTTTAAAAAGATAAGCTGGCTAAGGGACCATATCTATTTATAAATCCTTCCCCTACCCTCTAGATTAGGAGAGACTTCATGAAGTGTTTGACATATGGGAAAGGCTTTCTTTTTAATGTAGTAGCTGACTGAAGAGGGAACATGGGGGTGTAGTTCTGTGTTTCCTGGCTGGTTTCTGAGCCAGCTAAGGGTGTCTTGGGTGAAATATATAATTAAAATATACATATTTAAATGAGTAAGTATGTAAAAAGACCTCACTGTTAGTTAACCTTGGAAATGATATCACATAGATACAAGAAAAAGAAATAGTCTTTTAACCAGAAATATAGCTGCTCAAATCATGCATGCACTGCCGGGGTGGAGTCATATGTAACTCCCCCCCACCGTAAATTATTCATCACCATCCTGGGCAAGATTGGACTTGCCATGGCTGATGCTCTCTGCCCACCTTGTTCTCAATTCCTCTAGCAGAAAGATGTGTATGCGAGCATGCAGATGACACTGACATGGCTAAAAGGAAGAATTTGATTCAGGGGAATACATGCTTGAAATCTGAAGTTTATTAAATAAGGTAAAGCTAATAAGACTATTTGGCCTTACTTGAATGCAACTTCCTTGAACACAATGACCATTATAATTCTATTGCTATAAATGTTACAGAACTCAGGATCTAGGTGAAAAACAAACAAAAAACCAATGCAGATGACCAAGTTTGTAGCTCTAGGACTCATAAGGCTTGGGAGAGAAGCTATTGCTCAAAATAAATCTTCTTTAGATATGGAAATGCATTCCCTAAATTTGTTTATTCCAATATTTCTTAGACTGTTTGTTGTCAAAGGGCAGAGGGAAACAGTTCCTGTTATGTTCTGCCTGATGTAATCCATCTGTGCTAGCAAGAAGGGAAGTCCTATGTTATTGGTTATTCTGATCTTTTTCAGTCAGTGCAAGTTAGGTGGTGGCATACTCAAAATGGTGCTACTGGAAGGTTATATGCTAATATAACCTGCTATATGCTGTACTGCAATAACAGTCAACCTAACTTGCAGCACTAATGATAACTGTAGCTGAAAACTGGAATTTCTCATATCACTTAGGAAGCGAGCGGGAAGGAAGACTGGAGCATATATCAAGATAAGTGGCATTTGGTTGCATTTCCTGAACAGTACGAGCCAGAGACTATCGTTATATCAAGACGCCTGTCAAAAAAAAAAAAGATAGTCATTCTTAAATTAAATGACAAACTCCAGATAAGCTCTGGCACGACTGTCTGTACTGCAGTAGTGTGGCGTCTCAACTCATTACTGTCAAGGGAACTGTATTTATTTTTTAAGGACCCTATCTTATTGAAGATGTGTCCTTGCAGTGGTAAAATATGGCATCTGCTGTGTATTACTGTTTCATTCTCATAGCACAATCAATACTGTAATATGTTATGGTCCTTTTAGAATAGTGTTATTGTTTTCAGAATAAACATATAGCCAAAAAATGGAGAGGAAATGGACGAAGGGAAATGTTCCACAGAGGGAAATATTTTACAAACAGCAGTGGATCATCCAAGCATGCTCACTGCTGTGCTTCAGGAAAACAAGTCATTTAACAGATGTTTCAAATTGTGTGTAAAATATAAAAGCGCATATTGGGGAAAAATGTATTTAATGCTAGAATACTTGTCTGTCTATTGTAAGAATACTAAATGTGAAACACGAGCTAGCTTAAAAATATTAAATTACATACGGCTTTACCCTTGAAAAGTGTAGCTTTATCTTTGTCAAATTATTCTCTTTTCTCTCAAGATTTGAAGAGATTGATTTGAGTTTGATATGTTTTTCTGTCAAAGACACAACTGAACAAATTCCTCCTCTCTTGTTCTTTTTAGTGAATTTTATTTTCCTTATTACCTTGCTCTTGTTCTGTGAAAGATCTTTTAAGCAGGGTAGAGGTGTAGTCATATACAATAAAACGGCAGGTGAATGTCACAAGGCTCACAATCCCATATGCATAAACAGAGAAGGAACTGTACTGTGGAGACTGCAGACAGAGTGCCCAATGCTCTGAGCCTCCTAGAAGTGAGGTGGATAAATTATAGTTTAAGAAGGGTCAGTCTAATAAATTTCTTTTTTTAATGACTTGACTTTCTTACACAGAGTAATATGGGAGAGTAAGACAGGCCCCTAGGAAATCCCAAAGAAAGCTGGCAAGGAGTGGGTATGTATGGATTGTCACACACACAACTGCTTGTGACACCAGCCTTTCGGTCTGTCATACCTGAATGCAAGCTCAAGCAAAATGCAAGCTTTTCTAGTGGCTTTGGAGGTGCTCTGAAAGAGCTGTGCTAAAATAGATGAGACGGACAACATGTGGTCATCATAATGGCACGAAGGGGCCTTACCCTGCTTGGGAAAGACATAACTGCAGTGAGACTGGCAGAGCAGAAAAGGAGCAGCTGGAGGCACTACCAAGTGTCTTCTCATAACATGTGCCAGATGAGTTGTGAGATGTTCTCTTTTTTTTTTTTTTTTTTTTTCCCTTAATCTTTTATAAACCTTTCCTGAAAAGACATTATTCAAAAAGTGGCTAACACCTACTTTCTTTTTGGCTATCTGACTGAGGTATACAGCATTTGGGGTTTGTAATTTTTTAAGAACTGGCTGATTTGCATAGGCATATTGTTTCTTTATAAGCAGAGCTGGCAGTGCTGCCAATAGTTACACTTGGCCAGCAATTTCCCTTGTAAAATCCTGCTTCTGCTGGGGTAAATTATTTTTCAGTGCTCTGAAATTTCTTACGCCAGGCCTCTGCCTCAGGGTGAATACTGGCAGTTTTATTTTACAGTTACTCTTTTGGGATTTTTTTTTTAAGCTTCTGCCAAAAAAAAAAATTATCTGTTCTCAAGATGATTGTGGCATGATGCCTTTTCCCATGTCCCCAAATTCTTAAAAGGGCAGGACAAGGTTGTCATGCTTTGTAGCAACAACTTGACATCTCAACAGGGAGACACACATGCATGTCACTGCGGAAAAAAACTGCTGCTCCGCTCATGAAAATTTGCCCAAATGTGGTTAAAGGCACAAGCCTTTGAAGCATTTCCACTCCCCTGTGCTGATTTGAGGCTCATGAGGGTTTCTGGTGCTCCCTCCCTGCGGGCTTAGGGCTCCACAGCTGAGCACGACGTTGTGCACGGCCGACCCCAGGGCTGATGCAGCGGCAGCAGCGGCAGTGCGGGGGCAGCCAGAGGCTCTTGCGGTGCCTGCTCTGGCCCCAGGGCCTGGAGCAGCAGGCGCCTCCAGTCCTGGCATTGGGAGCTCGGGCACTGTCTGGGGGGGCCGCGTTTGGCTGGGTCCTGCAGCTGTTATGGGGGATAGAAAGGACCGAGCTGGGCTGGCTAGGGGAGGAGGCAGATGTTTCTGCAGCCCTTTTCCAGGGAGTCAGGGAGCTGCGCTTTTTTAATTTTTATTTTATTTTATTTTTATTCAAAGCAAGCCTGGATGCTTCTGAAAACCGCTAGAATTTATGAAAATCAGAGGAAAAAAGCATGTCCATCTCTTCACCCTCTAGAAGGTTTGGGTCTAAAACCAGACTCTGAAAATGCCCAAGTTTAGGATTGCTCAGCTACATGACCAAAACCAAAACACAGTGCTTAATCCCATGTCTGATTCTTTCCCCACTCTTTGCTCCCTAAAAGGATTATATATATTTCTTAATTGCAATTTCTGGAAGCATTATTTTACAGTGCTGTCAATTTAATTTGTTGGCACTGTAAGTCAGTAAATCACAACTTATCACAGTTGCAAGGCAGACTTTGCACGATAAACTTTCTTTTTGTTTGAGGCTATAAGGACCCGGGGACTTTGAAGTGAAGGGCAGGAAAAGGAATATTGAGTAGAATGGTCCTAGTCTACTGGTTAAAATAAAGACACTAATAAGATCTTGTGGGGAGCTGAAGTCCTTTGCCTTCATTCAGGCCTAATAAGGGAGAAACATTGTCTGTCTCTAAACCACTGAAGAGAGATCAGGCTGAATATTCAAATGCTTTCTAATATCCATCAAGGAGATACATCAAAGAACTTATCCAACCAGGCGTTCTCACCCTGTCAGAGAGAAATGAGCCTTGCATTTGGAGGCACTCATTAGCACAGCAGTGAATTTGTACATTCTATGAATTGATAGCCACAGTCCTTGGGCTCCTAGAAGAAGCCCCATGTTTTATAATTGAGATGTTTTGAATACAGTGATACTACTCCCAACAAATATGTGAGAAGAGAAAGTCCCAGATTTTGGCGAAGAGGACTTAGAATGGCTTGCATATCTGGGTCTTTTGAAAGGGAAGGCAAGATGACTTGTGCAGAAGAAAAGCATTTGTAACAAAGAGAGTTGCTGAAATGGCTAGCCAAAGTAGGACTTGGCAATCAAAAAAATCCCCCTGTGTTTTCCTGAGGTCTGTTCAACTGGCCATCTTGGATAGTGCTAGCACTTGCCCTGTGGTCCTTGACATTCTTCCAAGCAACATGAATCCTGGGTGAGAAATGGGCATACAGCATTGTCTGTGAAAAAAAAAGAATAATGCAAGAAAACAGACTCCAGGCACAAAGTTAGCTTTAATTTGGCTGTTGTGCTCCATTGTTTCAGAGGACACAGGAACTGCTGTGTTACATACTGAAGAAACAGACCTGATCTATTCTGATCACAGTCTGACTGTATAACTCACACTGATAATAGCTTCTTTTATACTAAACATCTGTGGGAAAGACGGCTTCCCATGCTGGCCGAATGCCTGCTAAATAAAACCCAGAGGAAATTGGGCAGGCAGTTCTGCATGCCATTGTGAGAGAGGTTAAGGTTCAGCAATGACCTCTGGTCCCTTGCCCCTTGAACTGATGGGGCTAGATGCACCATGAGGTTGGCTTGCTAAGCCTCTTGCAAAGTCTTTGCTTTGCTACAGCTTTGCTTTGCCTTGAACGATTAAGCTATTCTTGAATGGCATTGGTGATCACAGCTTTGGAACCCTGCTTTAGATGGCCAGAGTCCTTCTCTTCCTTTCCCATCAAAAACAGAGGCCAAAAAAATACAAAATAATAAAAAAAATAGAAATATAAAATGCAGAAGCCAGACTGTATTTTTTTCAAGATGCTCAATTTGTGGAAGAAAGTTCTATTAATAGTAATTTACCATTTGCATAATTAGTTGCATGCAGAAAAGAAATCTGTAAAATTATAGGCCAATAATCTTTTTAATAAATGTATTCATCCCCCTAAAATAACCAGTTATCATCTGTGAAGTAAATACTGGCTGTGCTCTAAAGACAGCTTTTGGTGATGAATGATTCAATTAACTAGACTACAGAACTCTTTTAAAACACTTGCTTAAATCTCAATGAAGTATCTTGGTACTTTCACAATGTATCTTATGGCAATCCTATCAAAGGCACTGTGAATACAGAAGTCACACTGCAGTGGGATTTTGCAGTTGACTATTTGATGCTGGAGAACAATGTAAGCTCAGATACATTCAGGATACTAAGGAGAATGGAAAGGATTTCACTGAAGAAATGAAGTATTATTATGAAGCCAGTGGCAATTTATGCCCCTGATTCTGCAAATGCTTCTGTAAATGGGATTCATTTACTTTTATATGAATCAAAGACAAATGTGTAACCATTAAAGCTTAACTTTTGTGTAAGTGTTAACAAGATTGAGTATACATTTGTCTGTGGTTTCTCCCAAAGTTGAGTGGTAAGTGGTAAAAGACAAACTCTGTTTCGTTGAAATTAGAGGATGAAAATGGAATTTAATAATTTACAGGTCTTAAAAAAAAGGAGACTAAAATTGAGGAAGCGATTGTCTTGTTTGAACAAAGCAGAAATTTGCTTTGCCTGCCCCTCTGCACATTCCTTTGATGCTTGACATTAGCAAATTATTTTTCCAGCACAGAAGTGTGAAGGAGTAGATTTTTTTTTTATGAGATTATTTATGGAAAGTAAATATTGAAATCTCCAGTGCAAAAGCTTTCTTGAAATGCCTGATTTTAAATGTCACACAGGTCTCTAGAAGAAAGAGTTGGCTTTATATGTCAGCCTAAATACAGACCAAATGGGGTTAGGGACACTGAATACTTATCATTAGTCACTGCAAGTAATCTGCGGGGAACTGTTCACTTATATATAGTTGGTGATAAATTTTAGTCATATAGGTAAAAAAAAAAAATTATTTCAGAACAAATAAAAAGTCTAACTTGAGCAAATGCAGATCATGATTTTTTCTGATGCGAATGTAATGCTTCGTTCAGCAATGTTGCCCAATGCATAAGACATCAGAGAATGTACAGAAATAGGAATCCTCTTGTCCTACGCCAACTGTCCTTATTTTTGTGGGTATTAGTCAGACTTTAAACAATGTTTGTGTTTTTCATCAAAGATAAGCTCTCAAGCAAACAGGAAGAGGGTGTAGTAAAAAGTGAACATAAACCATACACTGGAACTGCTGGCATCCAGAGATCTTTATCAGTCTTTTCTTTTTTATTATGTCTGCATTTGCAATATATCTACCCATTGTGTTTTCTTACACTGATGCCCTCTGTTTCTAGTAAATGCACATAAAAACACAGGATATTTTCATCCCCAGATTCAAAATTGTTACTTAGTAATTCTTTTGTTTGCCAGTCTTTTATGAATTTGCACAGTTTGTGTCAAATATAGATAAATTGCCAGTGATGCTTTCAAGGGTAGGAGTATCATGCGGAAGAAAATTTGATCTTTTCATATATATCTCCAATTGAGTAATAGCAAACAAAAAAATCTCCTCTGTATGTTTTGTGTCTGTCCTTATAGTAAAAAGGCTCTTCAGGCAACATGTGCAACCTGAGGATTTCAAAGCAAATCAACTGATATAATGGCAATTATTTCACGTTCAAAAAAAGTCAATGATACAAGGCAAGCTTCAGGGTAGCTCCCTCGTACAGACTGTGGATACTGTACAATAAACCAATTCCCTCTAGAAACCAGAAATAATTCAGCCCTCTGGAGAAATCCCTTGGGTAATGGAGACATTCAGCTTTTCACCATCTCTTAATTCATCTCTAATTTTAGCTCATCCTATTTCTCTACAAACAAAACTATGTCATCTCCTGGAAGTTCTTTTATTTCGATGCAACACAGTCTCTGACACAGTTTCTTTTCTTTTCTGTAGATGGAGCATATTAATACTAGTTTCTGTGTGCCTTGTTCAGACTTATAAGCCCTTGGAGGAAGGCTGCCTTTTATTCGAGGCTGTGTTTCTTAGAGTGTTTAGCACAGTAATTCCCCAGGCTTGGCCAAAGCCAGCAAACAATATTGTCATATAAACACAGAGTTCTGTTTCTTCATCTGCACAGCAAAATTACAAAAACCATGTCATAAGCTGCATTACTATTTGGTTGTTTAAGTTCCTGGCATCTCTGCCATTGTATTAATAAGGATACCAAAAGTACTGCCTGCCTCTGCTGCCTCATACCTTTCTTGCTGTCCAGTTTTACAGGTGCTCTTTTCTGCTCGGTGAAAATTGCATTATGTGACAAATCACACTTAGAACCATCTGCAGTGATTTTGTTGTCCTGGATGCTATTTTGCTCTCTGGGATGTGAGATATTTGCAGGGCAACGGTACTGCATGAGGGTAAGGCCTGAACTCAGAGCTTACATTGCTCTTCATTTTCTAGTAGATGCTTTGCTGTTTTCTCAAGGTTGCCGCTTCCACTTTAAAAACAAGCATCCCAGGAATTTTCTTTTGAAAGAGGCTTCCTTTCCAAATCCAATTATACTTCTTCAGCTGGGTCATTTTCAGCTCCCACCGCTTTTTTTGCTTTGCACCGATTTATTAAAAGACCCTGTCCCGCCGCAGGGAGAGCAGATGGTGCTTCCGCAGCATGATTGTCCCGAGCTGCTTCCAGGGAGGCCGGGGAAGGTGCAGGAGGAGCTGCCAAGAAGACCTGGTGGGTGAGACGGCCCCGAGGAAATCCCATATTTCCATGAAATGGGCCTGGGCTTGCAGCCTGTAGCATGTGGCTGCTGGCGAGGGGGCTGGAGGGGCAACAAGAGCCCATATGAACTGGGTTGGCTGCACCGCTGCTGTGCATGGGAAGAGACTCGTGCAGCAGAAGGGGGGATATTGCAGACGGAGAAGAGAATAGACGAAAAAAAAGCTTACTTTATTATACATGCTAAAGCAGATAATGTATGCATGGAGGAAAAAAATCAGCATCTCAAATGGCCCAACCACCTAAATCTATAATCAGTGAAATCATTTAGAGTTAAGGTTAACATTTAATATCACTCTTTGGTTCCACCTCACATAGCTTTTGGGAGGAAGTCATGGTGTCTAGACAGAAACGGCAGCATCAGCAATGTCACCGAGTGCGCCCAGTGAGCGATGACTCTACACTGGTGTTTTAAGCTGACCTGCCTGCTTGCTTGGGGTGTGTGCTCTATGAGAAAGTGCCATGCTGTCTCGCAGAATTGCATAAGAAATTGTTTCAGTTTGAGGCGAAGAAGGACAGAAGACCTCATTGATAAAAAAACCAAAACTGTGGAAGAGTTGTCCCATCCAAAATCCCCCTCTGGCAATATTACTCTCAAGTGTTAACTAGCATTTGTGCTGTAGCCATGCATAAAGACCCTCTTGTAATAGATATGGAGTGAGATGAAAAACGAATCACATTGCCTTCCCCAGAAAAAAAAAGCGGACAACTGTTCTTGGAAGAGGTCAGGAAATTTTCAAATACTGTAGCATTAAATGTACTCCCTCACCCCTCACTTGAGTATAAAGAGCAGTGTGGTCTTGAGAAATCTGTATTTTTGCCATCTGCCAAACTGTTGCCCAGGCTTTGTGGAGATTCATTTAACATTTTTTTTTTTTTAAGAAAAACACTCTTAAACTTGTCTTTCAAAGTCTTATAGGTCCTTCCCAGCTTCTGTGGATGTGAGCCCTGCATTACATTCCCACACAGCTTCCCACAGGTCCTCAGTGGTGCAGGGTGACACCAAGCCCTGCACAGAGTGAGATATTGCAGGAATGTTGCCTTAAACCGAAAGGCACCAGCCTGCTTCTGCAGAAGGACTCCTTAAATTGGGAGGATGCCATTTCTCTACTTAGGTGTCCTGGTGTCCTTTTGTAGGAGCAAATAAACTGTTGTGTAACAGCTTGCATTGCAGCATAGCTTCACTGTCAGCACTGGGTTGCTCAGCAAAAGTACTAAAACAAATCAAGTGGAGAGGCTTTCAGCTCTGAAACACACGTTTATTTCTGTTGCAACATCCTGTATAAATTTTCTTAACAGTGGTGCCACACACAGCGAGGGAGGGCAAAGACATCCCTTTCTGATGGCTGTCACTGTCTCTTGCTTCAGCACAGTGCTTTATCTCACTGCAGCAAGAAAGAGCCCTGAAGTTTCTAAAAATGCTTGAATCTGGGTCAGGAAATATTTTTGCTTGTTGCATGCTGATTTCCCTATCCGATGTAAGCTGGAGGTGTCGGGAGCAAGATCTCTCTGCACAGCTGCAGAGCTACTCTTGCTCACATAGCTGAAGGGGCACTGGCCAGCATACAGGAGGAGACATTGGCAACGCTGCGCGCCAATCACTCAGTTGTGGGAAGGATTGTTGTCTCTTTGTTCCTGTTGTTCCCCCTTCTCCTCACCATACTGCCATACAGCAGTACTGGTCCCTACCAATGCCACAGGGACATGGGAGTTAATCTGACCCCTTCAGATCCCACGACATGGCGCCTTAAGCTGAGGAGCAGGACAGCAGGAAGAAGATAAGGGCTGAGTTTCAGCTAGATGGTGCCTTGGTTACAACTGGATGGTGCTTGAGGTCACAACATTCTCCAGCACCCCAGTCACCAGGGAAGATTCCTGCAGATTCACTCTGCATTTTGTGGAGAGGAATCCCTGGGTGTTTGTTCAGGCCAGTGCATGACATAGTCTTGCACCCATCCTGCTGGTGCTGGGGCAGGACTCAGATGATGAAGAAGAGGCAGTGGCACATGAGGAGCAGCGTTTCCCTCTGCACTGCTAGTGTATCAGATTACTCTTGGACCTCGTGGAGTCATGCTGAGGTCTGTACCGCAGAAGCAGGAGTTGCTGCATGGAACAGAATCACAGGCAGAATGGTTGAGGTTGGAAGGGACCTCTAGAGACCATCTAGTCCAACCCCCCTGCTCCAGCAGGGACGCCCAGAGTACATGGCACAGGGTGGCATCCAGGCGGGTTTGGAAGATCTCCGGAGGAGGAGACTCCACAGCCTCTCTGGGCAGCCTGTGCCAGGGCTCTGTCATCCTCACAGGAAAGGAGTTCTTCCTCATAAGGAGGTGGAACTTCTTGGGATACTTAAGGTCATCACCCCTGTCATATTCTGAGGTTTGTCCTTATTGTTCTGATAAAGATTTGTTGCTTCCTATCCTAGAGACGTTTCACTGGTGGGTGAGCTGTGTGCTTTTATTTCAGTTACTTTTGTAAAGCACATTGTTTTCTCTTGAGACTGAAGATATGCGAGAAGTCAGGATTTGTAACGTTATCGTGTTTGCTTTCCTTTCTATAAATTGCAAACAGTAAATCACTTAATTTCATTTAATAAACCATGTCACTTAAGCATCTAATTTGTTTGTGCTGTTTCTTAGTTCACCTTGACTGTCGTTTATTTCTTATCATATGATGGGCTCAGAATTATATACTGTCTTGAACGTGGACTTTTTCCAAAAGGAAATCTTTATTACTTAGCCTAATGAATAATAGTCCTGCTTGTGGATGTTTAGTTGCTTATATATTAAAAAGTCCGGTTGGAACAGACATTTTGAGCATAAGGCAGTTTTGACCCCAAGTCTCTGATATGTTTTTTTTCCGCTAGACTAAATTTTCTGTTCAAAAGCTGTGGCCTAACTCTGTGGATGGAAATGCAAGGAATCTGTGTTCTCTTCCTGCCATTTTCTCGCTCATTCCCAGTCTGGATTTGGTCGCCCAGAGTCTCGCTTTGGCTCGGATCCTTTCACCGATGTAGTGAGGCAGTGATATAACCCAGCATTGCCAGTGTGAGGCAGAAAGCCATACCTCAGGGCAGTCAACACACGAGGAGTTAGGAGACCCTCTATAACATGGAGAAGTCGGTTGCCCCACATCTGAGAAGGGTGTCTGAGCCTCATCTCCCCACCTGCCTCACTCCGTTAAGCTACGGAGGATGCACGTCTGCTCTTTTGTGAATGGGACCTCAGCTGCGTGCGCCTGTGTCTCTGTCAGGGCTTTTGTTTATGGGCTCGGTCACTGTTTCCATTTCAGAAGAAATAAGATAAATCCCTTTGACGTTCCAGCTTTTCCTCCTCTTGGCTGTAACTCTCGGTGAATACTTCAGATTTGGCAAAGAGTTTTGTCTGTCCTAGCACTACGTTTTTGACAAATAAATGATTTACTGGGAGAGGTCTGCCAACTCTAGTCAGGAGCACAAAAGCTTTTCTTGCATTTCAAACCTGAAGAAGAGCCTGCATGGATTTTTTTCCCAGTTTTTCTAGTAAAGGATCCCTTTTTTCTGCATACCTTTCTGAATACTATATATTGCCACGCTTCTACATCTGCATAAAAGTAATATTATGCATGCCTCTATTTTTGTAATGTGACTTTAAACCGTTTATCATATACTTTGCTTTAACGGGTGGTATTTCAGAAAAGACTTTTGGTTTTAAAATTTAAATTAGAAAAAGGAATACACGATAGTGCATTACATAATCTATAAGCTTTAATAAACAAATGGCTTGTAAAAAAACTCGTCAGGATGTGTATGCATTTTAGTTTTCTGTATGCCTCAGGGAGTTAACATAAAATTTGTTCTCGCATCAGCAAGGAGTTTGGGCAGGACCATTTTCTCATCTACTTTGTGCAGCAAATCTCCAAGTAGGAGCACACCTGGGAGATCAGGTCTATGCTATCAGGATCTAAGTTTGGGCTTCTTTCTGCTGACAATCCTTATTACTGTCTTTACCCTCTCATAAATGCAATATTTTCAGCTTCCATCCTTAGTGAGGTAGAAGACAGTATGCACATGATGGGAGTAAGCTTTCAGCAAGAAAGCTTCAGTTATGCAAGGCTAAGGAAGTCTTCTTGGAGTATTTTATGATGTATTTTATGTCAGCTGAGAAAAGCCAGAGGTTTGCTTGCTTCTGCCAAACCATTTTATGCAGCAGACACTAGGATATAGATATGATAGAAGCAGTACAGCACCCAGAGACATAACTTCCATGGATTTCTGGAATGTCCCGCATCATCTCTTTTTCATCGTGATAGACTAACGTCAGGCTCATGTTGCAGGCTGGAAGATGAAGCTATCTAACACTTCGGCACGTTTTTCCAAAAGATCAGTGTGAGCATATTTGTGAAAGGAAGAAAAACTACTAAACAAGAAACTGTGGGAAAATCACAAAACTGAATAGCAAACTCCTTGGATCAGTTGAGAAATGCCTACTCATTTTCATTGCATTGTTAATTTTCCTTGCTTTTGTGGTAAAAGGCTTTTTCCAGAACACCCATTTTTTCAGGTCATTTTCAGGTGTTTCCTCTGCTATTTCTGAGCAACCTAGGCTTAACAGCAATAGAATGTTAGATATGTGTCCTTAATAGAGCTTATGAGGTTTGGCATTTTATATATATTTTTTAAACTTTTTGTATCTTAAAGGGAAGATTCTGACTTTCATTTTAAGATTTCTTGAGAAGTAATTTTCTTCTGAACAATGTTTTATTGGACTTCTCTAAATATCTTTTTACCAGGAGCCCAAAACAAAGTTGTGCCTATTTTGGATGTGAATAGTAAGAGCTTTGAAGGAACAGGATAGGACATGGAAGCTTCTAATCGGAATTTTTTTCCTGGAAATAGAATCAGCTGCTTAAGCAGAAGCACTGAGTTTTTAATTTCCTAGATACAGATGCTTAGAGACCAATGACAAACAAAGTCATCCATGCTCTCTTTTCAAGAGAGAGATGAGTGAGGGCTGCCATATGGTTTTGTGGCAGCTCCTGTCATCTCATTGCTTTTGCTCAGTGATGTCTGTTGGCCGTGATGCTGAGTTGTGAACACTGAGAGAGGCTGCCGTGTCTCTAGTACAGCAAAGTTGAGCTGGCATGAAGCAACTTGCTCGATAACTAATGGATATTGGGTTGTGAGTTACTAACCTAGATCAGACCGAAGAAATGTCTGTGAATTTTAGATAAGCAGTTTGCAAGTCCCTAAAGTTGTGTTTCTTTATTTGGGTGTGGGAGAGGGAATTAGTTTGATTTCTTTCAGCCTCAAAATATTTCTCACAATGAGAGTATAAAGAAACTGCTTTAAAAAATGGATTGAAGTACAAGAATTCAGATAACTTTGGGTTAGTTTTCAGATCACTTATTATAAACTCCAAAAAATGGCTTGAGCTCCGTATTTGAAAGCATTTTTGAGTATGTTGGTTGTTCTCTTCTAAGCAGCACTGAGACAAAGGTTCTCTCCTTAACTGGAGAGTGAGGGTGCACCAGGGCCATCATTATCGGCTTATGGACAGCACCTTTTTCAGCAGAGCCTTGATCTCGGATGCAGGTAATACTAATGCTGCTGGGAAGAGGTTTGCAGGTTATGAAGTGACCGACTGGGGTCTCCAAGGCAGCTTCATCTGTCATAGCCTCACAATGGGGGTTGTCACACTAATCGTTACTGCTGGTGGTGACTCTTTCTCTGCAGCTATTTTTGTAGCAAAATAGTATGAACACAAGATATTTGATAAGCATCAGCATCTGATGTTTATTTTATCTGAGTGAAAAACTCCTGTGTGGTTTGTAAAACTGTAAAGTGAAAGGATCCTCTCTGCATTGAAATTCTATTCATTATTTCGTTGAGTGACTGCACAAATAGCACAAAATGTGTGCATGAATGAGGCCTCCCATGCATGAATATGAGGCCTCTGATAAGAAAGACAGATATTCTACTCGCTGCTGCTTATTGACACCTAATCACTGAGCTCGTTGTTCCTCAACCTCTATTTGAGGTAGTGGTGAGGGAAGCTAGTGATAGCAGTATAGCTTTTAAATCAAATCAGAAATGCTGTACGTGAGGTAGGCAACTAATTTTTTTCCAGCAAATTTTCATGTAGGTCCCTCAGATCATTGGACAGTTATGTAATTTGACTAGTCCATTTCAATGTGAAGTAATGGAAAGAGGAATCCAGGTGCAGTCCCTGGAAAGAGGGATCCAGGTGTAGTCCTTGTCTGCTGTAGTGATATGTAGCCAACAGAGTAGGTTAGGGAAACATTTGCAGAGCAAGCAATAGAAAAGTCAAGTCCAGGAAGGTGCTGTTGACAGAAGTACACAGGTAAATGCTGCCCCAAGGCAACTATGGGCAATGCAGTTTGCTCATGAGCTGAGTCCTACTGTTATCCACTCGAGCAGGCTTGCAAATGGCTACTGTGTGTTTTGCTATCAGGCAAAAAACAAACCCCAAAAGACAGATGCACACATGCATGTGTGCGCACACATACCCCTCTCTTGTTAATGTATCTGTCACTTCAAGCTTCTGCGGTGTGTAGAAGCAGCTATTAGAGCAATCAGCATCCAGGCATTTCTTCTAATTAAGTCCAGTGCCAATTTAATTAACCACGAGCAGTTATAAAATACAACACTTCTATGCACAGCAGACCTCTTTAGGTAATGGGTTTGGCTTAAGAATGTGACTGCTTTCAACAGTAACAAAAAGTGCAAATACAGCATTTTTTTAGACTTCAGAAAGACTTGCTAAAGGAGAAGGCTAATAATTCAGAGTAAGGGCATTGATTTCTCCATTCCGCAAGCTTGTCATTAGAATACTTGTAGAACTGTTAGTTTAAAAAATCAAAAAATTAGAATCAAAAGGTGTTTGTTAAATCATTAAATGCGTAGAAAAAAAGAGGATGGAGAGAGGGGACAATTGATATCTGAAATATACAGATGCAGTCTCTGTCACGGCTAATGTAGTGATTAATGACTCACTCCATGGAGGCAAAATATTGTCCAGAATTTAAATAAACTATCTCAGTAACGATTTTCTAGTGATGGAGTGGGTAAGAGGTTGGTGCATTGCTGCCCAGAGCCACTAGGTGGTAGACAATACTCAGTTACAACTGTCAGCGGATCTGTTACTGGAAAGACTAAATCGGTTTATCAGCATCTGCCATTATGACAGAAATCGGTGGATCTTTTAAAGCTCAGTTTTGAATAATATCACATGGGAACTGTGATGTTCTTTAACCTGCCAACATGATCTACATTTCACAATTTTTTTGAAATTGAGGCTATAATCGTGGTTTAGTTGATGTTAAACATATTACAGTAATTGAGTGCATTTATTCTTTAAAAACGTACACTTTGATGAATAAATATGGACTTTCAGTCTCATTAAAACTTTCAGTTTTCTTGATGATAAAGCAATCTACTCATCTTATTCATAAATGCATTTTTCCAATAAACCTCCTTTATTGCTAAAAACAATAATTTAGTATCTGATACTGCCACATATTTGCTCATGATAGCAAAATCTGATCTTGTTACACTCCACCTACCTGGGAGTTTGTTGGTTTGTTGTGGCTTTTTTTGTTTGTTTGTTGCTTTGTTCAATGGCAAATGCATTGCAGAGGCCTGAAGTTGCCTCGTCACAGAGGCCTCCTGTATTCCCAGAAGGCAGATAAACCACCATCCATGTCTCCTCCTGGTCTGATGATGATTTTCCCCCTCTTCCCTGCTGCTCGTGGTGGTGTCCTGCCTAGACTCACCACCGTCCTGCTTGGCTGAGGTGGCCTCGAGGCCATCCTGGCTGCTGCGTCAGGGAGCCGTGTGGCCACCAGCGCTGGTGTTGGCCATGGCTGCGACACAGGGACAGGCACCCGCGCTGCCCCAGCCGGGCTGCAACCTTCTGCCCGCCTCGCTGCCCATCCGAGCCATGGCTCCAGCATCAAATTAACCTTGCGGAGTTTCGGAGCGTGTCGAGATGCTTCATGCTCTCCCTCCTGCTGACCTTCCTCTTCCACTGTCACTTGCTGGCTGCGTGTGAATGCTAAATAGTTATCTTCGGGGACAGGGACTGCCTGGCTCCGTTACAGACAGACGTGTTCTTGCTGCCCTTGCAGCATTAGGGACTGATCGGGCTGCAGCTTTAGAGAGCAGCTTCGACACAAATTCTGTTAGTAATAGAATAATGTTAAATGTTGAGGTGAGTTGATGCAAGATAGATTCACAGATGTACATTTTTTAATACCAGTCAGGATTATCATGACTAAGCAATCTGGCTTCCAGTTTTTCCATTGACTTCCTCTGAGTTAATCTGTGCACAAATTCAAAATGACATGTAACAGGATATAAAAATATGTAATTAGGTGACCTGTTTCATCTTAATAAAGCCAGCTATACCAGCCTTTTTAGTTTAGCCTAGCAACTTGAGTTGTTAAGTGTAATAGCTGACCAACAGAAATGTACATATAGGAGGACTCCTACCTTGCTTTAGAAGCTTTGGTTTCTCTCTGAGATATGGAAGGTCAGGAAAGTGCTTAATGGATCTTTAGAGCTGTAAGACAGCTTTTCCCCTTTTCACTCTTAGGGTAGATTATGGACTTTTTATTGTAAATGTGTGTGTACAGCTGTATTGCAAAATTATGTATGTGGCATGTCCTAGAGTAGTTATACTTATGTGAAAGGTTATGTCTTTATGCAGGTTTATATGCACTTTTCAAGATTTGCCTTTTAGACAAACCTACGTACAACAAGGAACAGTTATATAAAATTTTCTAATGGTGAAATTTTGTCCTAAAATCTTGTGTTCTGCCTCTAATCTGGTGTTTTATATATATATATATATATATACGCAGCATGTGTGTATATGTGTGTACCAACATATTTACAAATATACACATAAAGGTGTACTTGTGTGTATATTATATGTCTGTATATGTGTATATTACATGTACAAATATTTGTATGCATATTCATTTGCTTTTTTCCTTGACATTTTTTCCCTGTCCTCTTAGAGTCCATTACCACTTGTCCTAATTCTTCGTTTTGTGTGAGCATTCTTCATTAAATATAGGTTAAAGAAGAAACTAGATGTGTGATAAGCCTTCTCCACACTTGTAAGCAGTTAAACAAAATGTTATCTTTCCATTACTTTCCAATAGATGATAGTCATCCTGTGTCCTGGTAGCTACCTTCTAAATGGTCATGACTATCATCTTAAGTGTTATCCCATTTGCATTTTTTTTACCTGAGGTAAGCAAGTAATGAAACATACTGACATTGCATCTATATTCTAAAAAACCCTGCAGATCTCCAGTAATGATTTTTCTTCTTTGACCGTCCAGTCCTCAGTCTGTCCCTAGCTAACGTGTGAACTGGCCTTCGAAATACCAGTTATTGTCAGAAGCAAAAAAAGACTAGGTAAATACACATATTTCTTTGTATCAGACTTCTCTATCTCCCAAAGACAAAAATATTTCAGGGAGACTTTAAAAATTTCTGAACTGAAAGGGGGAAAGGAAAAATTTATAATGTGGTTTGAAAAAATGAAAATGAAGTATTCTGACCTTTCAATTTGAAATGATATTTGTTGAAATAACTGCAGCACATTTTGCTTTTAGCTGTCCCCTGGGAGCCCTGCCTAAATGGGTGGTAAAGCTGCCTGCCAAGACACCCTCCTCCTTCCCTCCCCAACATCTCCTTTGGCTCTGCAGATCAGCTTCTCCTGAGCTGTACAAAGAGGTGAATGGTGATACATGAGAGCTCCTCCGTTGCTGTAGTGGTCATTTCTTCCATACAAGGATGTTCTGGAATAATTTAACATTGGAGTAAACAGCTAACCTATCAAAATCCTACTTAGTAATCTATATAAGGGCATTTGGGACCATTGCAAGAGGGGATGCATCTCCAGAAGGAGCTGCCACATTTTGACCTGAGGGATACTGAAAGTTTATTGCAAATGTATGAGCTTGTCCAGGGATAAATATGAGTGCCTCTGCTCAGCAGTGGGATGAACATATTCTTTCTGTGGGGCTACCAAACCTTTGGAAGAAAATTTGCAATAAGGAGGATGGCAGTGAAATGCCTGAAAATATTAGTGGCCAATTGGTAGGTGTCTTTCCACCTACCAACCTCTTTTTATTGCTAAGAGAAACACCAGTATTGAATTATAAGAAAATTCTTTTAAAAATTTAAATGCATTGATCCTTTATATCGTATTTGGTTATCAGACTGTGCAGCTCCAAGCTTAATACACAGGGGATGTGCCTACAGAAACCAACTGCACAATGAATTGTGACAGACTATGCTGATAGACAGACAGAGAAAGCAGGGGGAATGTGAAGCCACCTCCTTGCTTGCCACCCGATCAAGACTGTTCTGCTCTACTCTTTCATCCTCAGAAGCCCAGTCTGGACTGCATTTAGATGGAAAATATGTCTCTTAGTTTGGGATAGTCTGATATTTTCTTATGACTGTAGTTCTCACGTGGCACAGAAACCTTTTACATGAGCGGATCTCACAGAAGTCTTTCTGAATGCTTTTATAACTGATGGGTGAAAAGAGGCAAATTCATCCAAAACTGGAAGGAAAACTGAATTCACTGCACAAGCAAAATCTCTTGCTCGAGGAAGAAATTGCCAGTTTGAAACTGTCAGGAAACATGAAACATCTAGTTCCATTTAGCAATTCAGAGGGTTGCTTAAAGGACTTCTAAACCATAAAAGATTTACATGGGTCAGAAGGAATCATTTTAAACATAAGGCAGATGTAAAATTTTGTTTAGAAAGAGAATTTGGTGGGAGAGTGGAGACAGGAAAGTTAAAACTAATTAATATGATTCAAGTAATATTGAAAATGAGTAAGGATATTTTCCACAGGTGTTTATTAATAAAATTGCTGATTAATTTAATCAAAAGGAGAAGCATAGGGAGGGGAATGAAACAATGCATTGAAATAGAAAAAGTAACATATACTGCTGGGCTACATTTTCAGGGGTCAGTTAGCTGGTTCTTCTAGGAATGCTGCAAAATTCCCATGTGTATTTCAGGGAATTTTTCCTTTATGTGGATTCAGATGAAAGTTGGCTTACTATCTTGAATCTTATAGCACAAAAAATACCCTTGTGTTAGAAGAAGGTGATTTTTTAAAACTAATCTCTAATATTCAGCTGATCCCAGGAACTGCAGTGCTAAATCCCAGAGCCTCCTTTGCAGAACATCTTCTATCTGCAGCCTCTTCTAGTAGAGAAAAACACAGCTGGAAATGTGGATTTAATGCTCGCTGCGACTAATGAGAGCCCTCCTGCTGGTATCTGGACTAAGGATGAAGCCCTAAATTAGTTCACTGCAATGCAAACGAACCCCCTATTACTAGGTATATATGATAAATTTCATGCCATATCAGCGGAGATAAACAAAATCACATCTCCTTAATTTTATCAGCTTTGCTTCCTGAACAATATACCTTTTCCAGCCTTATTGCTGAAATACTGTTTTGCTGTAATCAGTGTACTACACACAACAGCGAATCAGTATATTTGCATGCTAAGGCCTCAGTGCTCAAACTCAGATAAATACTGTGAAACCCAACACCATCATTCTCCTCAGAACGAGACCTGTTGCCGCTGTAATCAATAGCATATGCATTAAATATCACCTCTTATTACACAGTGGATTTTCAATAAACACCAGGAGGCTACTGCAACCTAGACTCATAAATACCGCCCGCTGAATGATTTCAAATAAAATGACTGATTTGAGAGACAGTTTTAATAATGTGAGGAGGTGGCTGTAAGTGGTCAGAGGAAGCAGCAGCACGGGTAAATCAAAAATGAGCAGAGTAAAGAGAGGAATTTTGCTGCATGCAGGCAGGCAGGGCAGGGTGGGAGTCTACAGCTCGTGTCTGTGGGGCTCAAGCTTGGTTCTGGACCTCCAGCAAATTTCACCCTTTCTCCAGTGAGAGCATGGGGGTACTCTACATCCCAAGTCACTGAGCCCAGTCGGAAAAAAAAAATCTGTAAAAATAGAAGGGTTAAGTAAATTTAAGTATAAATGTCTGCCTTCCTTTCTGGGAAGGGTTAACTACAGAAACTATATCCCAGTGGCCACATGTGAGCAAGGGAGAGGTATGCATGCATGCCTAGCTCAGCCACGCCAGCATTTCTGTACAACCAGTCTGCGTGACACAGCTTATCCCTCACCATCCCCATGACTTGTGTGAAAAAGAGATTTGCATTTAAGTCAGCAGAGCTGTTTTCTATGTTTCTACAGCTGTAGTTTATCTACCTTAAAATGATCTCTTCTGAAATTACTGTAATTTCATTTAGAAATAACTTAATTGATATTTTTAATCACTCCAGTCATATACCAGCATACAGTTGGAATCTGACACTCACTGCATTAAATGGTTGCATTTAACAATCTGATTGTTGCTGAAGATGGAGCTATTCTGCACAGCTATTTCTTTTAAAGAGTGAGTGTGTTTCTTTGCAATCTGCTCATATACATGTCTTATAGTAAATGATAGCCTGTAAGTAAATGCACATGGCAGTTTGTGCAAAAAGCACACACACACACAAAAATCCTCAATGTTATTAAATACTGGTACACTGCAAAGCTGCTATGTTATCTTACAGATATAAAATGGATCCTTGATAAAATGTAAAGCTGTCCTTCCCCCCACTGAAATGTTGCTGAATGCTCGGTGTTTCTTAGCACTGTATTGCAGCAAAATGTTACTGGAAATTTCAAAGAGAACAGAGTTGGACTAGACTGCAGCACTTTTGTAAGGAAAGGAGAGGATTGTTATATTAATTAGTCCATTTATGGCTAATAAATTTCAAAAATTACTGTTTAGGGAGGGGGTTGCACCATAATCAGTTTAGCTCAACTTGTTTTATGACTATCACTTGTGTACTGAGCTGTTTATAATTACCCTCCCTTGCAAAAAAAATCACCAAAAACAAATTTTAATACCAGTCTCTTCTCCTTAGTGATTGGTAAAGATATTGAGCAAGATCATCGAAGCAGTAGGACACAATGCTGTCCTAGGAGGTGCCCTAAAGCAGGGGACAGCCCTGAGTGAGCAAGCGCTGGTCCCAGTGTTCTCCAGACATCTCTTCTGACCTGAATTACTCCATGATTTTATAGTCCCATGTTTATTTACCCCATGACAAAGTTTAGTTATAGATCCAGACCTCTGATCTGAGGATTTTGTTTCTTTTTAGGCTGCTGATTTTAAAGCCTTACAAACCTGCCTGCAGAGGGAGATCTGGCTTTCTCACTTGAAAGCCTGTTTTTCTAGTGAGTTGGTAAGGTTCAAGCATGGGAAGGCTACAGGCCACAAAGGCATCTTTATGAGGTTGCATTTCTAGATCCTAGTTTTTTTAGTAACTGTTGGGTGATTATATTGCAATTGTATTGGTGCTACCTAGATCTTTTCTGTTGTTGTTGTTAGTTCCATACTTACTTTGCCCATATCATCTGTGAATTTACAGATTTTTATTGAATCATCTTATAGTCATCTCCCATCTAAGCTGAAGTGTCCTCTCACTGGTGACACATAGGCTATCATGGCAGTGTTGTTTGATTTTGTTCTCCATCCTTTCCTAAAATTTTCTGAGACTGTTTGTTTTTAATCGATTCTTACCAGATAGATATCTAGAAAATCATCTATATCATCTATAACAACCCTAGGGATAATACTTATTTCCAGAAGATCTATCACTGTGTATGCATTGCTGGAGTTATTTGCATGCTTATTTACACTTATTGGCATGATGTTACATGAGCTTCACCGTATTTCTAGCTACCTGCAATCTTTTTTTTTTTTCTCCTGTGAAAGATCCTTTTGCTGCTTTTTACCTTGAAATCACGGTGAAGTAACAAAGTTCCCTGAGGATGTTAAAATCAGCCAACCTCTCCTGGGCCTGAGTGAAACTGGAAAGCAAACATCTTTAGAACACATTTCAACATGTAAAGGAAGACCAGGAAGTTACTAAAATATTTCAGATAATGATATTTGTTTTTTTAAGGCAGTAAGTGAATGTGGCAGTAAGAATGCACAGATTCATGACTTTGAAAAGCTGGGATTAGCAGAACTGGTATAAGGTCTTTCTCAAATCTGAGTCATCATCAGCTATGAATTCTTGTCAGTTCAGAAGACAGAGAAACAGAGAAATACTTGGTAATGCACAGCTTTAGTATGGAAGTTTTTTGTTTATTTAACAGTGCATGTCACATTCTTATGCAGGTAGCCCAAGATGAGTTAAAAGGCAGGATTTCTCCCAATCCTGCAGGGAGAGCTGTATCTGAAGGGACTTGAGAGACAGGGACCTCAGGAGGTTATAGGCAGAGAGCAGTAAAATAACAAGTCCAGGAAATAATTACGCTGAATGCTCATAAACCTCCTCAAAATATCACTTGGAGAGAGGAAAGCAACCATAATGATTAATATTTGGTTGCCCAGACTATTACTTCACTATGACTTTTTCAATATTTTCTCTGGAGGTCTTACCTATTATATTGGTTTAGGTTAAAGTGCTGAAAATGCTATTGCTTTTGATAAGGGAAAATCAACAGTATTATTTGAAGGGTTTTTTTCTAGTCATTAAAGGAAAATACAAGCACAAGAATAAAAAGAAAAATACTTAGCAATACAGCATCAGAATACAAAGCTAAATCAAAATAGTTGATTGAACAGAATCAAATGTTACAATCTCATTTTTAACTCTATGTGATTTTTTTTGCCTTAAATAGTCAAAAAAATAGCATTGAATCCCTATTCTTTTTTACTAGCAGTATGATATGGATTTTTTTTTTTTTTTGAAATGAATATGTTGGCTCTGGAATACAATTAAGTGCAAAAATATGTGTAGATTATCAAAGGCTTTCTATAACTGGGCATAAATAAGGGTTTTGGAGAGAGTCAGTGGTGTCACAACTAAGTCAAGAAAATTCACTGATCTGTCTCTACAATTTTATCTGAAAAAATGATTTTACAGACAAGAAAAATAAAAATAAAAATAAAAAAAAAATAAAAATAAAAATAAAAATAAAAAGAAAGAAAGAAAGAAAGAAAGAAAGAAAGAAAGAGAGAGAGAGAGAAAGAGAGAAAGAGAGAAAGAAAGAAGGAAGGAAGGAAGGAAGGAAGGAAGGAAGGAAGGACGGAAGGAAGGAAGGAAGGACGGAAGG
>JAWLRI010000964.1:951675-962726 GCA_034781795.1 Crypturellus tataupa | reverse complement strand
TAGGTGGCCCTGTGTGTGCAGGGGGGTTGGACTAGATGACCTCTAGAGGTCCCTTCCAGCCTTAGGCATTCTGTGATTCTATGATTCTAGAGCTCTCTCCTCTGTTCCTTGCTTTCTAGGGCAATAAACAGATCAAGAAAAGGAGAGAATAATTATATCAAATGTCATAGATGATTAAAAAGAACTTCTGAAGAGGGATTTGTGATCCTGATGTGAAACAGAACAGAACACATGAGCTGCTTAAGGCTGGAAAAACAAAACCCAAATCAAATGGCACCATACTGACCACTGTGAAAACAGGTTGTTCTGCTTCAAATGGTACTTGAACAAAGCCTTCTGTTTGCCTATTCTGACTTTGCACATGGCATTAGCTGCACTTGGTTTGAAATATCTTTTTTTTTTTTTATTTTGTTTTTAATCAAGAGCCTTTAATTAGGTCATTTGTTATGGCTTGTACCAAAAAAGAAGATACTGGGAAATGAAATGTATTGTTGCTGCAGGCTAGTACTTACTCTGTGATCTTTTCCATAATTATTATTTGTGGGATCACACCAGACTCAACAAATGTCTCTTATAAGACATGGTTTTCTGCACAAATAGTGGCTCAAGTGATATCAACTTTTGAAATGTTTTTCTGTGCATGCAAACACAACAGAAAGATAATGAATATTACCAGGGTAGATGAGACATAAATCTGAAGTGGCGACATTATATTGTCTCTTCTTTTTTCTTTTTCCATCTGAATCACTGTGATTCACTGTGAAGTTACAACACTGTCATTTTTACCCAGCACACAGTTTGGCCTGTAGAAACAAAAGTAAAGACTAGTTATGTGACTTAATATCACCTTTCTGCAGATTGTTAACTCTCTGACAAAGAAATAATTTGACTGTTTCTGAAGATAGCCTTCTTAGCAAGAAAGGGCAACTGATAAATAGGCATGACATGATCTCCTGCACTAAAAATGACACACAGGAAAAGTGGTGCTAAGCACCTACTAAGCACTTGCCTTTAAATTCTCCTCCAAAGCGCCTGCTTTGGCTCTTCTGTCTTCCCAGTCTGTTGATTCACCCTGTGCTGTTCTGTCTTTCTGTTGTTCTGCCTTCCTATCGCCCATGGGTGCTAACTGCAGGTAGCACCTATTGCGTGTGGCTGGACACAAACGCATACAAAGGGCAGTATGGACCAGGTAGTCCTTGCATTTCTCACCTTCTCTTTCCAGTTTCACTCACCTCTTTAACGTGATCAGTGCTTTCCTGGTAAGGAGGTATGAAATCAGTTCAAGCCTCTATTGACTATTTTTATAGAGATTTCAGAAATACCGAGAATGCTACAGGAAGTCTACTATGAACACAAGATAAGGGGCCTCTTTGAGCAGCCTTAGCTTTATAAGAAATAATCATAGCATCCATTTTCACAGCAATCAAAGGAAAAAAAAAAGCTAAAATGCACATTTTGAGGCATTGATAGGGTTACGTGGAAGGCATGATTTTGTTTTGCATTCTCCAACTCTGCAGTATAGAAGTTGGTCAGAGAGGGAAAGGGATTCTTCCCAATGGAAACATCATATGGAGGAAGCATTCCTCCTTGTGTCTCTACACTCAAGTCTCAGACACATAAAGCTGCACATTGGCATCACCAAACCAATAGTTAAACAAAAAGCAAATGATTTAGGTTACTTCTAATTGTTTCTGAAGCGCAGCTGAGAGCACAGGATTTCTGTCGTGGTTGGTTCAGTATTTGCATGTGACAAAGGAGCAGGACACATTCATAAACACCTCAGTAACACCTGATGGCATTTGTAAATCTGTTGCCTTGGTGGCCACGGTCATTTTCCTGGACCAAATACTCTGGTCTGGTGAGGCCTTTTACACAAGGGTTGCATTTTGAGACCACTTCGCACTTGCCAGCCTGAGCACATCAGGGACACATCTCACTGCTCCTGTAGTGCCAGCTGTGCTGACAACAAGGCAGCCTTACCTTGCTGCTGCCAGAGCCCCTTTGCTGAACAGCTGGGGTGCCTCTCAAGAGTAGGGTTCTTTAAGAGTTTTGAAAATCTCAGCTCTTGTATTTCCTAGAAAGTTATTAAAAATCTTGTCAAAGAAGTAAGGAGATGGTCATCAATCCTAACACTGACTTCAACGACTAATTCCCTAACTTCCTTAACAATTTCCCTAACATGTCCCAGTGCTGCACTGGGATGCGTGACTGGATTGGATGCCATGACTGGCACAGTTTACGCAGATGACTACCTTCCAGCAACAGAAAGAGATTAGCTGATGGTAATAACCTGGGACTTTCTAGGGCAGTAGGATTAAAATAAACCATTGGAAGAGGCACATGACACTATTCACAGAAAATTGATATAGCCCCTTAATGATTATTCTGAGATTTGTTGGTGGTGCCACAGTGTTCAGCAAGGTAAAGGAAAGAAAATAGTATTTGTGAATGAGGTCCAGTTTTGGAAATGATATTGGAATTCAACACTTTTTTACAAGGTCTGTGGTGAAGTCTGTGCTGAACTAGGACTTACCTACGAAGTTGTCTGCGACAGAAGACAAAGAAGAGAGGAAATTTAGTCAACCATATGACTTTGCTCAGTGAGGAACACCTGAGGATACATTTAGTTCTATAATTTGCTGAGGGTGGGGAATAGGTTTGAAATCAAAATATATCCTAGCATTGACTCTCTGACTGATACTGAGATTAATTTCAGGCATAGTGAGCCTGTGGGAGAAGAGATGAAGTCAGGTATGACTAACCTGAATGTCTAGAGATAATAATTCGTCTCTAGTTAGGGGAGTGCACTTCATCTGCTCCTGCCTACGTGAGGTTTCTACATCGATCATTACAATATATTATTATTATTATTATGCTTTTATATGCTTCAGAATGTATGAGAAACCTCACACTATTAAACCTATGAGTTGTTGTTTCTTGCCAATTGAACTATGAAAAAGAGCAATAATATGTCAGTGGTATAAAAATTATAGGTTGTTTTCTATAATCTATCTATATGAAGAACAAAAAATCTTCATAGTAAACTATTCCACTTACTCCCTCCGAAAGACAACGGTGATTCCAAGCAAGGGCAAGGAATTTGCATTAATCAAACAGGGGAAAGAGGCCATTTTTAAGACTTACTATTTTAACAGTCTGATCTGATTAGTATTGAAGGTTGGGAGTAGAGAAAGGGAAAAGATAATGAAAACAGAAGTGAGAACTGAGTTAATAGCTCATGAATTCATTAATACTACCTTATATGTATTTTTTTAATTGGATACCTTTTCAGATGAGATCTGGCCCATGTCTTCCTTCCTTTCCTCCTACATCTGTACGAATCAGCCTTTACCTCATAGCTGAGACATGCTGTGAGCTATTCCTTGCATAGAGGCACTGCACCCATATGAGTGTGATACGGAATTAGATACTTCCATAGCAAAAGTTGTAGGAATGTAGGGATGTAATGTAAAGAAGGAGCAGGGGAGATTTAATCACCTTACACACTTTCATAATCTAGGAACTGCAAAATCAAATGCAGCACAGAAAACTTGTCGATAAACAGCCCAAAACCAGTTACTGATTGACCACCTCAGTGTTTCTGTCTGTGGGGTATCAAACACTTTTGTGGTTATTCATTGTCAGAATACTGAATGGAATGAAAGAGCTGGGAAAATGCCTTGCAAATATGAAATGGCTTTACCTGCATTCAGATGTTTGTGTCCCATCAGTATTCTAGCAAATAGGTTTTTATCGGGGAAAACATTTCCTGCAGCAGTACAATTACGCATAGTCATAGAAGATATCCACAAAAACGATATCTAAGTTCATAAATATCATTACAAACTCCAAGAATTACACTTAGCAGGCCTATAAAGAACAAAGGATCCTTGAGGATAAGCATCCAGTCTGGACTGCGCAGTGTATGCCTTGATCTTGCATTCAGGTCCCTGTGGTCATATATGTCCGCCCAAGCAGTTTCAGCAGCGGCATCCAGTACAGCAGATTGAATTTTGATCATCAGAGAGCCTCAAGAGACTGCTTATAAACTGTGTGAGAGAAAGCTGAATAATGAACACATTCAAGTGAGTCGCATGCTCTTCCTAGAAAAATGAGCCATTGCCTCTAATTGTAGGTACCCTTGTGGCCAATGATGCTTTTCACTAGCTCTGCAGAAAAAAAAAATGACAGAAGGAGCTGGACCATAGATGTTAATTCGTTAAATTACTCCATGTTGCTTCAATAGTACATCGCGACTAGCTTTTATTATTTTACAGACATTAGTATTTCTAATTCAGTGTGAGTGCTCTTTCCTTCATCATGTTTTTGTAACCTTCCCCATTGTGTTTCCTTTTGCAAGTCAAGCAAAATTATTAATTTTAAAACAAGTCTGAGCGAAGTTTCACTAAGAACCACCACAACCGACACTTAGATATAAATACATTTAATTTCCCTTCATGTCACTAGTCTCACATATAAAAAATTGAAAGTAATTTTGAATTTACAACAAGTTAATCCATTTAACAGTATGATTACAAAACTATTAAATCTGAAATACTCTAGTCTGAGATTTTATGGCACATGCATGATTCAGCAACTTCTCTATACTATAAGAAAAGATATCTGCATTTTTCTAGCAAAATGGTGTCCATAGATGTCATAAGGTAAACCGGCTTCTCATGCTGCATAGCTGAAAAGTTGCCTTATCTCTCTGGGTTTTCAACTGAAAAAGCAACTAAATTCATTCTGTATTTGACCATTTGCCTTTTGTTTTTACCCCTATCAATGAAAAGATGTCAATATCAGGATGTTTTTGTTTCAGTGTAGCCGTGAATCTAAACTGGTTCAAACAAACAGGGAAACAAGCTACCCAGGGCTACCAAACTGCGAGCACTCCTGGATTCCTGGTGCATCCTCAGGTGACCACCACCTCTGATCCATATTTTCAGTTTTGCTTGGGAGTCCTATGCACTGTGGGTGCCCTCCCACTGGTGGGAGAGGAGTAAAAAAGGTCACCTGCTAGATACATCCGTCCCCTCTCTTCTGCCAGTTGTACCCCATTCCCACTGCCTGGTCTGGCCTGGCATGACTGAGGGTGCAAAACAGAGGTTCTCACTTCTAGTTCTCATTCTGCAGGAGTGTTGCAGCTGAAAAAAAAGGAAAAAAAAAAAAGAGCAAAAGCTTTATGAATATAGTTGACTTTAACAAAATGATGATTCTGACTTTCTTTGTAAAGCTGTCTGCGAGCCTAGGATGAAAATTGTGACACACTCTGGAAAAAGTGGCTAGAGTACCATTAAAAAGTCTGGTTGATATTCTCTTCTGACTCTTGCTTTTGGTTTTGAGATACTGTAAATCAAATTCTGCCTAGACACTAGTATTACATTCAATATATGGTAAGGAAAGAGGAAAGAGTTCCGTTCCATTAATTTCTGCTCAAATCCTCTACCCTAGCCAGCCCTTTGCCATGTCTCTCAGTGCACTTATCTGGCTCTGCCCTTGTTAACCATGGAACTGGGCACGCAGGGAAGCAAGAGGCAAGAGGCCCAGAGTTACTTATTATGATCCATTTCACATCTAAACACTTTAATTGGTTGCGTGGCTCAGCTTAGGTGCTCATAGTATGTGTTGACTATGACCCTTGACACCACGCTGGTACATCCGTCTTATCTTTGCTAGCTTGTAGGAGCTGCTAACTGTTCACATGTTAATGGACAGTAGTTGCCTCATGCTATCAGAAGAAATGGCCTGGAGTGAAGGAAGCAAGTATTACTTTGCATTTGTCTCCTGTTACCTTAATCATGAAGCACAAGCATATACGCAACCACACTGTATGGTCCGCAATGTCCTGCTGCTTGCCCAGCTATGACGACCTCTCAGTAGGGAGTGTGCATGTTGTGTACAGCCCAGCAGTTCTTAATACAAGGTAAATTATAACGATTTTCAGGTTCATTAGGGTGCACGTGACTGGGAACTGATGTGTAGGAAAAAACTGAACTGGGGGAGAGTCTGCAATGGAAGCAGCAGAACTGGAATTCCTCCAGGGCGCATTGCAACATGGAAATGTGAGAGCACATCATTCCCATCTGTCCCTACTTGGCTAATCTATCTGACTGAACAGCTTCTAGGTGAAGCTTGTAGGTCTGTGCAGCTTTGGGTCTGTGCATACTTCTTTTCAACTCCCAAACTTCTCTAGCACTTTGGAGAATTAATAGGGCATGACCAAACTGGAAAAAACAATCATTCCCAAAGGTGATGGCAATGTTTTTTTTTTAAATTACAGTGCAAATAGCCTGAACCTAGAGAAGCAAAATGAATGAGGTGGACAGCTTAGTGCTTTTATTTTTTAACATTTTAGATGGGACCCAGTCTGTCCTAAGTGGTTATGCTAAAAACAACGCTAAGTGTGATCCTAGCACACGCAGGCCCATTTTATCCCAAGGAATTAGTTGCAGATCAGGTACCTCTGAATGCACCTAGAGAGAAGAGCATTCTCTAGCGAAAAAAGTGAGATTCCAGTACTCTTTTTCTTATGTATGATCTAAGAACTCAGATCATGAACTAATGTATGATCTTTTCTTCATATCTTAAATGTAGCAGTGCATAATGTTATAAAGGGCCTCTCTGAGTGTATCTTATTATCATGTTTTTTTAACAGTAAGTACACTTTGACGGACTTGCACTACGGAGAATTATAAGCAATTTATCAGATCATATAAAGGAGGGTGACAGGGCTTTCTTACATGCTGAACTACACTTTTAACTCACTATTTTCCATGTCTGTATATCATTCTCTGACCTTGGAAACACAAGGCCAGTAAGCAATGCAAGTGGTCCTTGATTGTGAACAGCAAACCACATGTCAACAATTTCAGCAGGAGAGTGGCATTTCAGTCAGATAGCTTTTCTTTCATTCCATGACATATAAATCACTCAGCTTGCCATATTTATATTTACAGTCACCAACAAAAGAGAGAGAGAGAGAGAAAAAAAAAATATTTGGAGTGTGATAGTAGGGAATGAGTTTGGGCTAAAAAGGGGAGCAAAAATGTTAGTTTTCTTTCCTGAAAGAAGGCTTTTGCCAAACTTTACTACTGGGTTCAAAGCAAGAAGGGCATATAGCAAGAGGCATTTTTATTTTCTTACTGTGAATGTTAACAAGAAGAATCTGGCAAGTACCAGAGTGTAACATGCTGCTTCAGAAGAATCCTTTATCGGAAGTTGCAACCAAAAAGTCACCTGGAAGCTGGAGTTAAGAGAAAGGGGCTGGGAGGGTTAGTTCCTTTCTAAGATTAAGCACAAAACAATTTCACCTTTTAACCTTCCTTCCCTTTCCTTTTCTTTCAACAAACAATAGTGAGGAAGATAAGGGAAGGCAGAAAATAAAAGATTAATAACATTTTTATTTTATTGCTCTTGAGACAAGAGAGAAGAAAGCGTGCACTGAAAGTCCATACTTTCGATAGTTTACTATATTTTCTTCCTGATTTTTAAGCAAAATTTAGTGCTCAAATTTATCACTGGTCACGTGTCAGGAATGAATGCAGGAGTGACAAGTGATGACAGGACCTATGGCATGGTGCTGTGCCTTCACAGGTACATGCTTTGCATCAGCTATTCCTCTTTTCTTTTTACCCATGCCTTCATGGTATTTATTTTATTCTTAATTTATGAGACTGCCTGGAATTTACAGCTTATCGCTCTTTTTTCTTTTCTCCTCAATTTTAAAATAAGAGCTTCTTTTAGAGAGCTATATTTTGGATGAGTAGAAACTAGAAACCAGTAGGAAAATAAAAATGATGCTGCATTTATTTTTAAATTCTTGCCTTCTTTTCAAGGTAAACTGATGATGTTCGACAACTCAGGCTGTCGAAAAGCAAGAAACCTTCAATGATTTTGAGTCATAGACTGTTGCCTGTAACCTGAGTTCCTAGATAATATTGCATTTCCAGGTACCAATCTATATGACAAAGAATTTCAGGATTGAACCTTGAACTGCTATGTATGATATGGCCTGTCATTTCAAATAGAAATGTGTTTGGGGAACTGTGGAGAGAAGAGGGTTGTTACCAAGGTCTTGTCTTTGTCAGCTCTTTACAGGGTTCCATACCCTATACAAACCCCAATAAAGTAATTAAAAGTTAGACTGAAGCACATGGACTCTCCTTTCATGAGCTATCATCCTTGCTCTCATGGCAGACGCCAAGGGATGTGTTAGCCTTCATTTCCCAATTAGTGAGCTCCTGAGAACTGAATAACGCTGAACCAGATGAATCTTACCACCCCATCCATGTCCGAATCCTACTATGGAGAATCTCCACTCTCCCCATCCGGCCTCATCAGCATGTGCCTCCTCTCTCCTCTCCTTCCCACCCCTTCCTGCTTTAAGTCCTCTTTTTAGCCATTCTGTGCCAGTCTTTCCCTCCCATCAGCCCCAACTCATGGTTCTTTGTGGCTCATCAGGCAGGTGACGGCTGTCAAGGAACATTTATGTAGCATTCAAGATGCACCGCACAGTTTTGTGCAGACCTTGAAGAGCTACACGTGAGCATAATCCACAACAGAGGCGACGAGCAGAGATTAACAGCTGCCAGATGAGCAAATTAACCATGATTTCAACGGCACATAATTTGGCCAAAGTTGGGTAAGATTTTGACAGAGACAACTCCCAGTGTATCAATCCTAGCCACGCTTGAAATTCTAGCTCCAAAAATGGTAGAGCCTTCAAATTCATTTCTTTAAGAAATAGTTAGTATATGTCAAACAACAAGTTTGTTCTTAATCTCTGTAGCAATAACTGTATTTTGTTACATTTTTCTCCCTAAATGAGCAGATGTATGAGGCAGGTAAATAGCATAGTATGTTTCAACCCAAGAGGTTAAAATATGCCAATACCAGAACCCCAAACAACCTTATACTTAAAAACCTACCTACCTCCAACACCTGAAATACTGACTTTAAGTACTTGATAGCAAGTCTTTTATATAGAATCTTTTTATAGATAAAAATTATTAATAATATTAATAAGTATTAATATCTAGGAAATGATCCAACCCTCCAGTATTCCCTGGGATAGAATCCATCAGTCCACTTGTCTAAGAGAATAGGCATCAAAGTTCAGTATGTCAAGGAAGAGACAGGCAGCAACTCCAAAATGTATTTTATGTCTGCATGGCCAGCATCTCAGGCACCTTGAATGAGTGCTGAGTGTTGCTTGTCTCTATCAAGTTAGCATGGAAGGAACTTGGGCCGTGTATTAGGTTAGATGTCTAATGTAAAAGTATCTGAAGTGAAGTAAGATAAATCCTGCTGCAGAAAGCTTTCTATTAATGAAATTAGAATTGAAATCAGTGCTCTAAGACATTCTGGCTCCTCATTTTAGCTTATATCACTTTGAAACTCCTAACTACCTTAAGTAAAATCCAAAGCAGATTCCATAAGGAGACAGGAAAAGTGGGAAAGGCAGGTTTCTGTGCCAGAAGAAGCCAAAATCTGTATGAGGCTGGGTAGCTCATCAGGGAGAAAAGTGAAGAGCATTCTGGAGTCTGTTTTTTATTGTCCTCCTAAACAACCTGGCATGGCTGAATCAACAGGAGATGGTTGTAACTTTTTCCTAGTATAGAGCTGAACCAAATTACCTTTCCTAGGGCAAGTGAGAGAGCAAGAACGCAATTTTAGGATTAGCTCCAAGAAAATAGTTACCACCCTTCTCACATAACTGTCAATAAGGAAAAAGTGCTGGTCTGCAGGACTTCAGGGTTTAGGCAGAATCGGGATGCTAAGATGAAAAGAACTAGCAGCTTGGCACATATTCTGGATGAGCCTCTTTCTCAAAAGAGTATTTTTTTATATTTTGGTTTTTGATCTATTTTTGAAGCTCAAGGCATTATAAAAGAACATTAATTGGGTCCAGAATATTTAATCTCTGCAGGAGGGTGGATGAGTCACGTTTATTTCCAGCTAAGAGAAACTCAGCCTCACCATGACCAAAGATAAACTGGTCTCAAATGTACCCCAGAGAATATCTTATTCCACAATTTTAGACAGAGTAAGTTGAAATTGTTTTAACACACAGTATTTTTAGGAGTATTTGAACTAGTAAGGGATATTCCCAAAGACTATAAGGGATATTCCTGCCTTCTGTTTTTCTTTATTTAGATTTCAAAAGAGATCAAACTGCAAGGAAAATGAATCTATCAAGGTGTGTATCTGAACTTTCAAAAAATCAGCCTCATGTTTACTCCCTATTATAAAGAACAGTTACACAGCATATAGCAGAACTTTTTCTTTTCCTTTAGATCTGCTATAATTTGAGAATCACAGGCCATCAGCAATTGTTTGCCCATGTGTGACAGGCTGAATGTCCTGTCGATATTTAGCGGCGGATGGTATCTTCAAATAGTAAAACATGATGACATCAACATTACTGTGACATAGCTGACTGCCCTAAGCACTTAAGCATTGCAGGCTAGAACCAAAGGCGCAGAATTTCCAGTGCTGCAAGGTCAATTATCAGCAATAATCCTTTCCTGGAAGTTTGATTTTTTTTTTTTTTTAATTTTTTTTTTTAGCACCCTGAGATGGTAGATGCATTAGCTGGAGTATGTGGGATGAACATAGCACACTCCACTGCCTGTGGGGTTGGCCTCTAAGAGAATGTGATATGGGCCATGCTACATAGAAACAATATACGATATTATATACTATACAATCTACAATAGAAAGTTCCTCATAGCCCTCCACTTCAGCCAGTAACAGTTTAGAGTGCCTTTTCTCCTGTTTTCTTGAGCTAGTCCAAGCCATGTGTTGGAAAGGGGAGGGCTGTTGTCCTTTCTGATAATTCTGATAATTCAATAACCATATCATTTGAATTCTTGCTTGAGAGGGAAAGAAATAGTGGAGTTAACGTTTTTTCTTTTCCTGTGTGTGGGCATCAGCTGTGTGTGGATAGGTTTCCTCTCATAGGTTTCCTCTCATTCCCTTCCCTTCCCTTCCCTTCCCTTCCCTTCCCTTCCCTTCCCTTCCCTTCCCTTCCCTTCCCTTCCCTTCCC
>JAWLRI010000964.1:919804-951146 GCA_034781795.1 Crypturellus tataupa | reverse complement strand
TTCCCGCCCCTGTGCCTTTCCCTTCCCTTTCCCTTCCCTTTCCCTGATATGTTAACGCATGTCAGATAATGTGATATTTTCTTATACAAGCTTGGAAGTTTATCAAATATGAGAATTTTAATGGTTTTAATTCTTAATTGATTTTCAAAGTTGCGGATTAAGAAGTTTTTTGTTTTGTTTTTTTGGGGGGGTTTTGTGGTTTTTTTTTTTTTTTTTTTTTTTGGTTTTGTTTTTCTCCTAAGCTGGTTTTACATGAAGACAGGCAAAAAATCTTAAAAAAAAATAATATAGAACTGTGTATCCTGCATATAATTCCTGGAGTTTCAGAAATGAAACTGAGTAGCATATCCAGGCAAGACAATATAATATAATGAATTCAAAATATCCTTTTCTTTCTTTTCTCCACGGATTACATACTTCAGCCGATTAAAGGGAATTAATATATAACTGAAATTCATCTCAAACTATTAAAAATGGAATATGAATCTTTATATCCAGTAAGATATAAGGCTCCACATTTTAATCAGATTTACATTTTGGTGAAAGCCTGTAATCTACTGAAATTTCCTATATATCAAGGGATTTGGGACAAGTAAGTAAGCTTTGGGCTCTTCATCTGTCTTCTTATGGTAATTAATAACTTTGTTATGCCTTGAATTATATTTGATGATGGAATTTGATTATCTAAATGTATAGTGATCTTTTCCTGTTTTCAACCAGTCAAGCACCATCAATCAAAACTATTCAGACTCTCTTAACCTGCAACAAGGTCAAATGTTATATTGATAGAATCAGTGAACATCAGCAGCTTTCCACATGAGGACACATTTATGGGTGTTTTTTAAGAAGTAAGGTTTGCCCTGTTCTAATTCTGTGGAATTCAGGCATTCTAATTAAAGAATTTATAGCAGATTCTAAGCTTTCAATCCTATGCATCAAAAAATAAGAGAGCAGAAAAGAACCTCAGCTTCTCCCTGAAATTTCCTTAGCCCTGGTGTTGAGGAGGATGCTTCTGAGATACTGATTACCCTTCTGACTTCATTTGGCAAGCTGCCAAGGCAAATCCAAATTGCTTGAGTAATGGGCAGAAAGCAGGAAAAAGTGATTTTTGGACAAAACACCTACCAGGACCCACTCTGGAGTAATGTTCAATTAGATTGCTCTTTGTCCCAAATTTTAAAAGTGCACCAAACAAACAACCTTGTTTTAGAGATGGTGTTGAGGAATCCAGGTTAGGAGTTATTAACCCCTGGTTCTACTTCTACCTGTGTTGTTGATTTTGCTTATGACCTCAGTCATGTAGCACTTGGCACCTCTATCTCCCAGCATACTAACTTGGAATATTAAGGCATATCTCAGAAAGGTAGTGTAAGGCTAGAGTACTTTTGAGATCCTTGCCTAGATAGAGCCTTGCCTAGAAATAGCAGATATTATTAAAGCTCATCGGTCTTTTTCTAATTCATTCCTAAGATGCTATGAAGGTCCCATTTCTGCTTCTGTGAACTAGCAATCTGCCATAGTTTATTTCCCTGGTATAGAGAGGTATATAGCTATTTTTTTTTTCAGTCCGTAGGGATGCATTTACCTTTGGTTGTTGCATGGTTGTTGTTTCAATCTCTGAGTAAATAGTGAGAAAAGGAAGGAAATATATTTCCTCTCTTTCTACCTGTGTAGACCCCTCCATATGTTCAAATTCAAAGGTAAGCAAGGAAGATTTATTTGGGACCAAAGTATGAGGCTTAATTTTGGTTTCCACCAACTTTTCCCATCAGATAAGTTTTCTCATGAAAACTTTTACATTCACTCCTAGTTTGCTTTTCCTGTGGAAAAGTTCTAAAAATAATTGTGTGTCCCTACTTTCCTTCAAATCCCACTCTAGGCCCACCTCTCTGTAATGTATATGCAAAGTCTGCCAGTGTCAAGAGCTATATAAATGACAAGCTAATGACAAGCTAACTCAGTGACTTCTTTCACTCACTTTTAACACCTACAAAATGCTACAGAGCTAGTTTACCTATTTTAAGGCTGAGAAAACTGAAAAGTTCTGAAACTTATTCAAATACCATAGTTCAGTACTGCAATTCAAGATTATGGTGGCACTTAAGATAAAACACATTCTGCATGTTGGCCACATAGCAACATTTGCACCACATAGCAATGACTCATTGTGTCATGTGCTACCAGACTTGCAGGTTGAAAATTATGTCTGAATAAAGATTGTAGCTATGTATGTGAGTGTTAATGCACAAACAGGTTTATACCTTCAGCCACAAAGCCTCCATCAAGCTTATTACACTTTTTTTTTTTTTTTGCTTTTCTCTTTTGCTAATCAGAAATGCTGTCTGTCCTTACCCTCACTGGCTCAAAGTCAACTCATGTCTCCACCTCCGTGTTCACACAGAAGAGCTTCTCCTACTGATAACTCAATGTCAGCTTCCCTTTCATACCTGAATAGCCTTGCATGCCAGGGTTTTTTCTCTTTTCCCATAAATCTCTTTTCACCCAGACAATGGTAGATGGTGTTCCTCATAACAGTCTTTCGTAGGCATAATTCCTTATTATGACTGTAGCAATACATTTAAGCCTCACACATTTCTTTTTAAATAACTGAGGAATAGGTTCTTTGTCTCCTGAAGCACAGAATGCAGGGAGAAAGAAAGAAATCCTTACTAATTGGGAAGGAAAAAAAAAAAAAAGGCTATCTACTTCCTTCCTAAAACCATTCGAAAATATATGGGGGACTAATGAAGATAGACAGTATGTGATGTATCCTGTCTGACAGAAGAACCTGCTACAAGGAAAAGGACAGCATGCTCTCAAAAAATAGGGTAGTACACAGACTTGTAAAAAGGAAGGTCTGTTGGACATTCCCTCTTCAAAGTGACATGTTTCATGCCAAGTGTGTAAAGAGTTAACAAAAAAAGGATGACTGTTACTCAGCACTGAAATCACGTATTATTCCCTTAAGTTTCCTTACTTTGTATGACCAATCTGTATGGCCTACAGAGAAATGCAGTGCAATGTAGCAGATTTTCTCCTACCATATACAAGTTTAGGTTTTGCTCAATGATATTCTGGATTATAACTTTTGAGGTTGCTTTTATCACTAAGAAACCTACTCTCCACTGTGTATTTTGTCCAGCTGAAGTTGCACAAAACAGGCCCCAGCTTTGTTGTTAGGTTTTTCATTATATGGGTGTGTATCCCTTCATTAACAGATCTCCTGGTGTATCTGCTTCCAGACAATACTCTGCCCACACTAGGTTTTAATTTAAACTATTGCACTTTAATTTGATTCATACATAAAGTTAGAAACTGCTGAGCTACTGAAACGTGCTCTGTGAAAAGCTTTTTCTTCTCTCCAAGGAATGTAAATCTGAGGGGAAGGGAGAAGTTACTCCAAACAGCATTTAGCCCTTCTAAAGATTAATATTGTAATAACAGACCACTGCATATACAATCATCACATGTGTTTTGTAGATGATATTCTCTCTTTATGTGGCTCTTCCTTACTGTCAGAAATTTCTACTGAGGAATACTCTCTTGTTTCGTCATTGGGTTTTGGCTGAGGAAATTGCAGTTCTTACTACCTTGCTCTGCAGAAGCAATTCCATAATCCACTTAACAAAATGGACCTCTTAATGATAAAGTACAACCTTTTGTTTACATATTTCATGGCTGATAAATCAGGTTTATCCTAACATTTTATGTTTGCAAGACCTATCCTGAATAAATGGACTGATTAAGATACCAAAAAACGGTCATATTGAAATTTCCCTAGGCAGGGTAAAATAACATTATGTGAAAACAAATACTTCTTTTTCATGTTCATAGTTTTAGCAACTCAGTGGAGATGACATTAAAGATCTTCCTTAACTTCAAATTCTGAAGCACCAACCATAAGACTTTTAATACAGATTTTTTTTCTTTTCAGAAAGTTAACCCCAGGTCTAAATATTATGGCTGACCTGGACTTAAGTTAAAGTGGAGTGGCATTAAATGAAGGGATTGTGTCAGGCTGGCTAGTGGCTTGCATCTACAGATTTTGCTTCATAAGGTAAACTTAGTTCAAAAGACTGTTGTGACAAATCAATATTAAATGAAGAGTTATTATCCTAGCAATTTCAGTTGCTTTAAAACTTTCATCTGGAGGAGCAATCTCATTCTCATCATTACAGTATGACTCAGTTTTCCTCATTTCATCTCCTTTGGAATGATTTGGAAGAGATCTTACTCCCACCAAAATTAGAATATTAGGGCTTTTTCAGTGCTGTTATTCTCATGATTCTCCTTTTGACACATGCTGATACTGTATTTGATATGACAACAGCTTTATGGTAAAAAAATAGAAATTACATTTCTACAGAAGTGCATCATGCCACTCAGGTACCATAGTACATCTTTACAGAATGGTTAAGGTTGTAAGAGACCTCCAGAGATCATCTAGTCCAGCCCCCCTGCTCCAGCAGGGACACCCAGAGCACGTGGCACAGGGTGGCATCCAGGCGGGTTTGGAAGATCTCCAGAGAAGGAGACTCCACAGCCTCTCTGGGCAGCCTGTTCCAGGGCTCTGTCATCCTCACAGTAAAGAAGTTCTTCCTCATTTGGAGCTGGAACTTCCTGTGTTTAAATTTATACACATTACCCCTTGTCCAGTCACTGGTCCCCACGGAGAAGAGCCTGGTCCCATCCTCCCTGCATTCACCCCTCAGGTAATTGAACATGTTGATCAAAACTCCTCTCAGCCTTTCTCTTCTCCAGACTAAACAGGCCCAGCTGCCTTAGTCCTTCGTCATATGACAAATGCTCCAGTCCCTTAATCATCTTGGTTACTCTATGCTGGACCCTCTCTAGAAGCTCCACATCTCTCTTGTACTGGGTAGCCCAGAACTGCACCCAATACTCCAGGTGCGGTCTCACCAGAGCTGAGCAGAGGGGCAGGATCCCCTCCCTGGACCTGCTGGCAACGCTCCTCCTCATGGAGGCCAGGATCCCATTGGCCTTCTTGGCCACAAGGGCACATTGCTGCCTCAGGGTAACCTGTTGTCAACCAGGACTCCCAAATCTCTCTCTGTGGAGCTGCTTTCCAGCAGGACAACTGCTAATCTGTGCTGGTTATTCCTCCTGGAATATTCCTCCCCAGGTGCAGGACCCTGCACTTGTCCTTGTTGAACCTCATGAGGTTCCTCTCTGCCCAGCACTCCAACATGCCTAGGACTCTCAGAATGGCAGCACAGCCCTCGGGAGTGTTGGCCACTCTTCCCAGTTTGGTCTCATCTGCAAACTTGCTGATGGTGCACTCTGTGCCCTCAGCCAAGTCATTGATGAACAAGTTGAAGAGCACCAGGCCCAGTACTGACCCTTGTGGGACACCACTGGCCACAGGTCTCCAACTAGACTCAGCTCCATTTATCACCACCCTCTGGGCTCTGCCATCCAGCCAGTCCTCAATCCACCTCACTGTCCACTCATCCAGTCCACACTTCTCGAGCTTTTCTATGAGGATGTTATGTGAGACTGAGACTGGTTTGAAAGCTTGGCTGAAGTTAAGGCAGATAACATCCACAGCTCTCCCATCGCCCATCCAGCCAGTCAACCTCATCATGGAAAATTATCAGTCAGGTTGGTCAAACATGACTTCCCCTTGGTGAATCCATGCTGACTACTCCTGATCACCTTCTTTTCCTTGACATACCTACAGGTCTCTAGGATGAGAAGCCCCATCACCTTTCCAGTGACGGAGGTGAGGCTGACCGGTCTGTAGTTTTCCAGCTCCTCCTTCTTGCCTTTTTTGAAGACTGGAATGACTTTGGCTTTCTTCCAGTAGTCCAGCACCGTCCTCGTCCTCCATGACCTCTCAAAGATGATGGAGAGTGACTGAGCAATAACACCTGACAGTTCCCTCAGCACTCTTGGGTGCATGTCATCTGGGCCTGTGGATTTACGGGTGTCCAGTATGCCTAAATAGTCCCTAACCCAATCCTCCTCGACCAGTAGAAAGTCCTGCTCTCTCTTGGTTCTCTCTCTGTCTCCAGGCTCTATAGTTCATGGGGACTGGCCTTAACAGTAAAGACAGAAGCAAAGAAGGCATTTAGTAACTCTGCCTTCTTTGCATTCTCCACCACCAAGGCACCCTCCCCATTCAGTAGGGGACTAACATTTTCCCTAGTGTTCCTCTTGCTACTGATATATTTATAGAAACCCTACCTGTTGCCCCTGACATCTCTCACTAAAATCTGAACTTCATACCTTCCAGTGCTCTCTTGTGTAAACAGCAACTTCACCACCTCGCCTTCCTGGCCTGTCCTTCCTGAAAAGCCCAAAGCCACCCATGGCCACATTGCAGTCATGAGAGCTGTCCCACCATGTCTCAGTAATTGCGATGAGATCATGGGCCTGCAATCACATGCACATCTCCAGTTCCCCTTGTTTATTCCCCGTGCTGCGTGCGTTTACATAGAGGCATTTGAGTTGGGCACCCAGTGTGCCTCTCTATAGCTGGGGCAGCTGGAACTTGGCCATGGGGGCCTTCAGAAGTTCTCTTGTTTTCCCGTTTAGCCTCTTCAGGCTTAGGACGCCCTACACAGGCTATGGAGTTAGGTGGTTGTGAGCGGCATGGCAGGCCATTGCCTACCCCATAACCTCCTTCCCCAATGACACCCCCCTCCCACCTCAAATCTAGTTTAAAGCCCTCTCAATGAGCCCTCCTAGCTCATGTCCCAGGGCTCTCTTCCCCCTTTGAGAAGATGGATCCCATTAGGTTCCATCATGCCTGCCGCTGTGTAAGGCTTCCTGTTACCGACAAAAACAAAATTGTGGCAGTGACACCAGCCACGGAGCCATGTTTTAATGGAGCATATCCTCCTATTTCTTTCTGTATTGCTGCCATTACTGGGAAGTATGGAAGGCTCCAGGAAGGCAGTAGATCTCTCTTAGAGGGAAGTCACGCCTATATATCGTACCCTCCGTTCCCTGAATTAAGGAATCGCCTACAACTATGATCTGCCTTTTCTCCCTCATACCTGTGGTAACAACACACAGGGTTTGTCTTTCTGGTTGTGTTACTATTTTTGGAGGAGAGGGATTCTCGCCTGTGCTGTCTACTGATTGCCCTTCCTCCTCCAGGGCCTCGTATCTAGGGGTACCTGATTGGGTAAGATGGGAGGTTTTTTGTTTCCACTGCCAACCTAGACTTTTATCCATATATTGTTGTGCTGCTTTCTTCCCCACTGTGTTAGCTGGGGGATGAATCTGTAGTCGCTCACTGTGGTGCGCTTCTTGCCTGTTTCTCCCTCTCCAACTTAGAGATCCTTCTTGGCCTTTCAACCTCCTCTGGTGGCTCAGCTACCATGCTGAGCAGATCTTCCACCTGCTCACACCTCACACAGCTGCTCTCCCCTAGGTTGTCCAAAGGAAGTGTCAGGCTATGGCACTCCTTGCAGCCTGACACCTGGACAGCCTCGAGCTTTACCAGTTGTTCAGTCTGGGTGCCCGTCTCCTCCGACGAGTATTTGCCATAGTGGATACGGCGGGGAGCTCGCTGCTGCGTGCCCTGCCTGCACGACCTGCCACCATGGCCTGGCTGACACGCCGTGCTGTTTGCCCGCTCTACTTGCCGCGCTCCTGGTCGCCTGCACTCCCCGGAGGTGGCTCTTGTAGGCGAAGGGTTTGGGCCGTCTACCCTGCTGACCTACCCTGCCACTGTGTGAGTGCCGCCTGGGGCTGGGGGCGCCTCGCTCTCCCTGCTCTGGGGCTTGCACTTCGCCACGCGGCTTCTGGCTGCCGATTTAGCTCCTCTCGGAAGGGTCTCGCGGTGCGAGCATCCGATCCATTACCTACAAGGAATGAGCTTCCCTATAAGGAATGATCTTACCTACAAGGAATGAGCTTCCCTATGAGGAATGATCTTCCCTACGAGAAATGATCTTTAATGGGTAGACCTCTCCACTGGAGGAAATTGCTCTGTCATAGTTCCTCTGACTAGCAATTTACTAAACTAAAAACTGTATTCTCAAGCATTTGAGAAAAATAGAGAAATAAAATCTATTAGGTCTTTTCATCCGTCGCAATATGCCAATGTTTTCTTCATCTCTGCTGGTGCTGATTTTTGCTCTTTTATGAATATGCTGCCTGTCCATCTCAGTCTTAAAGAAAAGTACTGAAAGGCTTTCAAAAGTATTTGGAACCAGATGTTACAAAAAAGACACAGTTGATGTATTTTCTTGATTTAGTTATTGGTATTGAAACTGGAGTTCCCTGTGCTCAGCAGTGTGCAAGCAAGACACCGGCAATATTTTTACCCATCATGCAATAGCTGTGAAACCAAGCAGAAGAGTGCTTGAGCTCTCCGAAAGCCTTCAGAGTCTAGGAAAAGCAACTATAAAGCCCAAAACTTCTTCAGTCACTAGTGTCTTATACATCCAGAGCCATCCTTGGAGATATTCAGAAGCCATCAGGAGATGATCCTGGGCAATCTGCTCTAGGTGACTCTTCTTGAGCAGGGGAATTGGACTGGATACTCTCTACATACTCTCCAACCTCAACCACTCTGTGATTCTGTGAGACAAGTGAACAAAATGTAGTTAAAATGGTTACTGTGTTTTCTTCTTCTCAACCCCTTTTACAAAGTTATGGATGAAAAAAAGATGCGGAAAATGATTGGGGTGCTTTCAGAATTGTACCTGAATAACTTTAATGAAACAAAATAGAAATTTTGTGGTCTGATAGCCTACTTTAGATCGAAAGAGGGATTTGTGTCTGGCTGACCTGTACTGTCAGCATGAGGGGAAGTTTTTGTATATTCCAGTCTGTGATCATAAAATATAAAAAGATAATGCTTTAGGAAAAGATAACTGCATGCAGTCAGAATAGAATTGGCTTTTAAAAGTAATTTTGAAATAAGCATTGTATGATCTCTGTAATCAATAGAAAAAAAGGAGGAAAAAAAACTTAAAAATTACTTCCCTGTGACCATTAGAAATTCGTCTCAATCTTTCTAGACGCTGTGGGTTAGTTGGAACAGACAAAAACTGTATTTAGCAGTGTGTGTACTCACTGCTTTCAAGACAATCAAATAAAATATACTGAAACTCAATTAACAATATTATTCTGTTACAGCTTTGTCATCATCAGCAAAACTATTGCATTAGTCAATGGCTGCTCAAAGGAAAAAAAAAAGTGTTTTAAGCTTGGAGAAACAGTCCCAATTTTCCCTTGCCAAGAAGACTTGACTCTGCTCTCCTGGGATCCAGCCCCTCTCTCCTTCTGCCTCAGCACAGAAGGCTGCAGAGTTGGGTACAAGCAATTGGATTAATTAATTAATTCTTAGAAATCTACAGCAAAACCAATCCTGCTTACTTCAGTGATAGCATTTGCAAGAGTAGAAAGCTGAAGAACTCGACCCTATTGAGCAGAAACTTTCCTCAACATATTCCTAAACTGTTTGCACAGTGAACAGTCCACTGTGCTCTATTAAAATGATAACTAACTTTGAAAAAAAAAATAGAGGGATCCAACTGCCAAGGAAAGCAGCAATTAATGGGAAAAATATCACAGTTTTCTATTGCAAAAGTTTCTCTACAAAATGCAGGCATAGTTTTGGTAAAGTATAAGATACATTTTGCATTTCTGTGTGCCTGTCAGCAGTGTTAGCTGTTGGAAACTGGTTTTATCATTTTATTTTTCCCAGTAATAGTTATTTCTGTCAGGGAAAGCAAGTTGCTACTTTCAAGTGGCATTAGAAAACTACCACTTCTCTGGATTTTTAAAGCACTTGGTCTGTAGACTTCAGCAGATAATTTCTAAAATGTTCATAAGTGACTTAAACTCTGGGTTAAAAGCACAGCTCAGAGGGAAGTTTAATGGATTCCTGAGAACTGCCCCATCAAAAATGGGGCATCAAAATGTTATATTTTTGATAATTACTTCCATTTTCACTTGGGTAGATAATCGGTTATTACTGTCATGTATGTTTAGAAGTTTAACTCAAATACTGTGTGCATTCATATATTCCATATACATTATTTAGACCTGGATTCTGATACTTTTTACTTGCACTGTATATAATCTTACTCCATGAATTCTCCAAGAACTCAAATAAATGCTTGAGAAATAAAATATGAGCTTGAGTGAAGGCAGCAGAATTGCAATTATATAATTTAAAAGCAAAACCAAGATATCCCAAGTCTTTTGAACAGTGAACCAGTGCTCATGAACTCAGCGAATGATCAGAAATCTGAATCTGATATTTGAAGATTAATGGCTGCATTGGAAGAGCATCAAGAACAGATACAACTGTGTGCTCTGTGTCAAATGAGGTTTACCTCAACAACGCTCTGTTCACAGAGGCAGAGTCATGAATGCAGAAACCATCCTTTTCGTTTCTGACTCTTTCCCACTTACCACCAGCTATCTCCATAGAGAATAGAGCTATAATATTATAAATTTCCAGCCTCTCTGCACTCCTTCCAGTCCATCAACTGCAGCTGGAGTAGGGGGTCCATCTCTGACAGCATGAGGCATCCCACTGAGGCCACCTGATTCACAGAAGCTGCCATGAAGATACAGAGAGGTAGCGTATGCCAGACACATTACCTCTGGGCACATCTCATCTACTAATTTATTTCTAGCATCAGACAGCAGGCTTTCAATTAAGTAAGTGAGGTGTCGTACAAGGTACTGAACAAGGGATTACGTGTTCCATGAAGGCTCTAGTATGTGAACAGACAGCACGAACAAAAGGCTGGAAGCACCGGGACAAGGGCAGACTTGCTGGTGGATTGGGGAGCCTGGTGCTAGCTTCTTTCAGGCACTTCTACTTGTTGGGTGTCAGGTCTTTGAAAGCCATTTGAGGACATAGAGCCTAGAAAGCCTGAAAGGGAACAGAAATGGAGATACATGCTCTGCTTTCTTGTTCAGTGCTTACTCAACAGGCCTCCTAGGTAAGGGCCAGTTGTAAGGATAGAAGTGGTACATCCTCTCAAAGCACATTGTTGTTATCTGCTTGTGTTGCTTGAAATGTTGGGGCTCAGTCTCGTCTCTCTTGCCCGTACAGCGCTACGTACAGTTGCTCCTCAGCAAGCGCGCTCCCTTTTAAGTCTACTTGACCCCTTCATTGCAAAAGTAAAACTGCATCACATATTGAAGTTAGAGCTGAGGTTTGTTACATCAGTTACTCTCGTAAAATAAGGAAGACCAGAATTGCATGGCTTTTATCAGTAGGTTTTTTTTTTTGCTGCATCATCACTTCAAAAATAGAAAGCATGGAAATACACAGGGGTTAAAAAAAATCTGTGGCTGCTGCAAGCACTACTGAACATTAGCTAGAATATCAAAGAGTTTGAAAGGTGATGTGTTCTATAGTGGGTTTTTTTACATTTTTTTCTATAAATTCTGTCTGATTTGTATCTGAGTATGTCTCTGTGAAGAGAAAAGATCATTAATTAAGTTCAGGATGAAAAAATCATCTTTGTGCATTAACCTGAATTGATTAACATGAAGTGAGAATATATTTCACTTTTTATTGACAGTAAACCTGGAATATATAACACTGGGAATAATGTATCTTTCTATTGGAAGACAGTCTAATGGTTGTTTATTTCAATTTCTTAAGTGAAATGGTAGAAGTGTAGAATTTTAACAGAACCTTGATGATTTATAAAGAACCTGAAATGCTGAAATTAAAAATGCTAACAAGAGTAAACAAAAATTACTTTTAAACAATTGTATTAAATTCTTCTTTCTTTGTAATACTTCATTTTCTTGTCTCTTGTGAAGTCATGGCTGTATTAGTATTGCAGGAAAAAAAAATCAACCAGTCTAGACAGGTTCTGCATTCCTAAAGACAGACAAGTAGGAAAGGAAAAATTAGGTGGCCTTATAAATCAGGCAGCCTAACTTTGGTGCAGCCATAGAGAGCATCTGGAATGTAAATATAGAATTATACAGAATTCTTAAAGCCAGTATTCTTTTATTTTTCCATCCAATAGATTTAAATATTTAGCTTTATCTGTTTTGAAGCTAAGAACTCTTTTCTGCAGTGTCACTGTAATGCATTGCTTTTGGTGATGATGTCCAAACAACAAAATTCTTCTGCAGTGTAAAGGAAATTTTCCAGGTAAAACTTCTGTATATAAGCCAACTATAAAGCTATCAATGAATCAATTAAGGAGACATTTCCATATCATATATGACAAATTATTATTGATAATAAAAGAGAGAGAAATGTGAGGGGGAACTGCCATTTTGTGATTCATCAGGTTTCTGACTTTCTTTCTGCTTTCTATGCATCTTACTGAAGTAACTAGTATTGTATTGATACAGATGCGTTCTATAATCTCGGTATTTACTTGCAGACGTGCACATTTTATTTCCATATTTTCTGCATTGCCTTAGAGGTCAGGAGACCGCTTACAGATTTACACGCTTTGCTCTGTTACACAAAACATGCATATTCACTAGTAAAGACAGTCTACATAAAAGAAGAGACAGCCTTGTAGCTCTCATGCAGATAAAAGGAGCTGGATTCTTCTACATTAATTACACTAGTATTTGAGGGTGAGAAGTCTCCATGGCAACCTCATTGTCATATGGCACATCTAAAGCTCCAAATATGCTATGAAACTAGTATTTACCTTTCAAAAACGCTGAAGGACGGGGGAAAAGAAATATTAAGGCGTGCTTCAGTAAACATCAATACGTAGCTGTGTCTGTAAATAACCAGAACAAATCTAATGTCCCTACAGGTTATTTTCTTTAATCACTCTTTAAAGGTGTAAAACTTTTATCTGTGTCAGTGTTGTTTAGGCTCTGCACAAGAACTGCAAAATCAGGCGTGTTTTTGCATGCAGAGCTTCCTCTGCACCTCTGAGTAGCACGGCAAAGGGAGAGTGGCTATGGCAGGGCTCTACCGTGCATCACAGCAGGGAGTAGGCTTGCTGAGACAGAGAACTAGCAGAGGCGGGTCAATGCAGGAAGCAAAAGTGGCTGCTTCTTTCCCTAACAACCTTTAGCAGCATTAGTTTCTCCTTGTATCACCTGAAGGTCTGAGGGCAGTTTTGAGCAGGCTGGCAGAATCACAGAATCATTAGGGATGGAAAGGACCTTTGAGATCATCAAGTCCAGCCACAATCCCATCAATGCCATGCCTACTAAACCATGTTCTCAAGTGCCCCATGTGCATATTTCTTGAACACTACCAGGGGCAGTGACTCCACCACTTTTCCTGGGCAGCCCATTCTAGCTGCACTGAAGACTAATTATTAAACATATAGTCAGATGTGACAGTGGGGAAGATCACATTGTTTTTAGTGGAAGAAGTCACACCTCACAAGTTCTCTGAAGTAGTTCTCTGAAGTGGATTCAGTGGACTGAGCACACAGACCAGCATCACAGTCTCATGGTCTGCTTGATATCCAGGAGGCTTTCAGCAAGACTCCCTCCTCCTTCTCTGCAAAGGTGAAGAGACTGCAGAAACTCATGCTGAGACCTATGTTTAACATATCCTTAATGATCTAAAAATAGGCAGGGAATGCAATGACAGTTTGTAGATGATAATAAATTATTCAGGGTAAAGTTCAAAAGAAAAGGAAAAGCTAACTATGATGAGCTGCAGAAGGATCTTACAGGAATGATGGGTGAATAAAATGGCAGATAAATTTCAGCGTTTGTTAGGTGATTCACAAGAGTGAAAACTACCTCACTTTACATACCAAATGACATGCTCTGAACTAGCAATTACCATTCAGGAAAGGGATCCTAGAATTATAAAAAATAGTTCTATGAAAATGTCAGCTCAAAGCTTGGCATTGGTCAAAGAAGCAAATAGAATAGAGAACAAAAGAGCAAGCGTCTTTAGGCTGTTGTACAGATCTACAGTGCAGATGCATCCTCTGTAGGATGTGCAGCTCTCATCCTCTCTCTCAAGAGAATACAGTAGTATGAGAAGAGGTACAGCAGAAGGCAACAAGGATGCTAAGGTGTGGGACTTTGGTTAAAAAACAAATAAAAAGAGAGCAAGAGAGAGATTAAACAGACTAGAACCTTTCTGTCTGGAAAACAAATGACTTCTGTGGTATCTACAGAACCATGATAATACAGAAGGGAATAAATGATGATTATTCACTGCTTCCCAATATAAGGAGGAAGGAATGCCAAAGAAAAATGGAAGTAACAGATTAAAAACAAAAACAAAAGGAGTTTATCCTTTTATACAACACATAGCTCAGGTGTAGAATTACCACTAGAGTCTGAGTACCCTAAGTATTCTCAAGGGTTCAAAAGAAACTCAGAGAATTCATACAAAAAAAAGTCCTTCAATGGTTATCAAAGAAAGCAAGACTGAATTGCAAACTGAAATAGTATCATGGTTTTGGTTTTGTTTTATCTCTTTATTATGTACCTCCTTATGCATCCACTGTTAGCCACTATCACTATCACTGTTAGCCACAGTGCTGAGTAAGACAGAGCTCCAGCCTGGCCTGGAAGATGCATTCTAAGGATAAGCTATTTTTCCACCCCATTAGAAGTATTTCGTGCATTCAGCAAGCTTTTTTTCTATGGCATGGATCAGTGCTTCCTATACACCCAAGCAATTAGGCCATCTCCATCTCTGCTTTGAACATGCTTTCTCTTAAGAGGTAACAATCTTCCCTAAAGAGCCTTGGCCCTCAAGCTATGAATCCAGTATACTCCCTTCCTGTCTGATGAAGGATATCCTGCGCTACTGGAGCAATCCATAACTAATACAGGAGAAGGGGGGTGGCCTTTCAGCTTAACATCCTTAGCTGAGGGTGGAGAAGTCCATTCTTCATGCATTTCCTCTAAATAGCTACTGTCAGTGCTTTACAGGACATTACAAAGAAAAATCTCAGGGGAAGAATAGACAAAAGTCAACTGCAAATGTAGCCTTATATTCTCTGAACATGAATTAGCACAATCTGGGTTTGGGCTGAAAGATGGAATAAAAGGAAAAATTTAAGCACATGCTTTCCTGACAACATCCCTTTTCTTCTTCTCAAACAACTTTTCAGGAACTCACCTTCTTGGTCATATAATGATGTAGCTATTTATCAGAGAAATTGCATATATATAAGAGTGAGCACTAAAATGGAGAAATGTGCTAATGCATAGTGAGGGTAGGAAGCTGCTTTATGCAGTTACAGATTTCTACAAGGATCAGTTCATTCTCTCTCTTTTCATTCATCATCTGTATGAAGTTATGGAATAGCTTCAGATCCTGATAATGTGCAAAAAAATACTAATTATTTTTCTACCCAATTGAATATCCCCAACATAGGACAAAAACAACAACGCAAAGGTGAATTGTAGTAATAAATGAATGGTACTAAAAATGAACTGTAGTAAAGATAACTTTGTTGACTGAGGCCACTGTGCATCTCTTCCTCGTGGAGAAGGTGAGCAAGAGAATTAACCGTATGAGGCAGACCAAACCATTAAATTTACTAAAAGAAACTTTAAGATTATGATAAAGATTTTAAATGAAGTATATTGCATATCCATCATTTCTAATATACCTTTACAGTGTTTTGTAACAAGACAAGAAGACAACTAAGCTGAGTATGAATTTGCTCAAGGCAGGTCCTGCTCCCCCATCACTCTTTCTCTACTCCTCTTTCCCCCACCTCTGCTCTAGTACAGCCATCCCGTCCTCACCTCAATCTCCTCAAGGAGCCCATTCAGTTCACTAACCTGGCAGAAAACTTCTCTCTCATGCCCCCAGAGTGGTTTATGCTTTTCTAGTTAACTGGACTGCCTCTCTGGGTAGCCAAGCCAACTGCAGGTATGACACAAATAAGTGCACCCAGGTACAATAGAGCTATTATGAGAGCTCAGACCATCTTATCTGACTGCAGCATTAGCAGAACATGCACACATACACTTCCCTGGAGAATTGTATTATTTTTCTCTCTCTCTCAAAAAAAAAAAACCTCATCAACAAATAGGAATAACGAGATGACACTATCTGAAGGAGGAATAAATAAATAAATAAATAAATAAAAATACTTTTTCTACTTTCCAATAACACTTCTCAGCTATTTGGGATTAATATTTTTAGTTTTTTTTTCTTGACTGAATTTTCCCTCTAAGCTCTTCAGATACATTTTTTGCTGTGTGTGTGTTTGTTTGTTTTGCTTTGTTTTTCTACAATGAGCTTCAGAAAAAATACATTGCAGGACTCATGAGTAAAAAAATCAGGATCTTTGAGAAACTTTGCATAGGTGAGAGTTAATTTGCTTGTCCCATCAAAGTTCCCTGAATTATCATGTGGCATTTCTTATGTCTAGGAAAATTCTTGCAGAAGGAAAAAAAGAAAATCTGGGAAATCTTTTGTAAACACTCAATAGAAATGCCTTTGGCTGCTCGGTAGCTATTTCTAAAAGTCCTGCATTTTGATACCTAGAATGCAAAATATTTCCTTTGTGGATTTAGTTCTTCCTATAGCACCAGGTCAAAGACACTGAAGCCAGGAGAAGCTCTGGTCTTTGTTTATTGAATCTCCTGTTTTAGTGATGAAACTTCTTGGAGAAGACTGCTGATTGCAGAAAAAATGTGGAAGTAAAGAAGATGGGATTTGAAATACAGGAGTGGCAGAATTTGTGAAGCTGGTGAGATATTAAGGTGAAAGTAGGGATGGGCTACCAAGAAGGAACAGCAAAAAGAAGACCAAGGAAACAGGCCCACTGCTGAATGGGACAGGGTGAGCTGTGAAAAAGGACAAAGAAAAAGCTCAATGCTTTCTTTGGCCTTGTCTTTTCTGTCAAGGACTGCCCTCAAGTTTCTTCAATCTCTGTACCTAAGTAGCAGAATTTTGGCAAGAGAAGCACTGATCATGGTGGAGGAGGATCAAGTTAGGGACTACTACAATAAACTGGGCGTACATGTGTACAATATCGCAGATGGGAGACATCCGAAGTGCAGAGGGAGCTGGGTCACGTCGCTGCAAAATCTCTATGAGGTTTCTTACTCCTTTTGCAGGATTATTCTAGTTTTATTAGGCACCCTTCCTGCCTGCTCTACTTTCTTGTTCTTATCTTGGAGATTTCACTGCTTACATGTTTTCCTGCATCTCATTTGCGAAACTCTGCCACAGATGTCCCTTGGTCCCTTTGTGGTTACATGTTATTCACATATTTATGCTTAGCTGTGTTGCATAATAGCGACTGGAAAGAGTCAGCATGATTTTACCAAGCAAATCACGCATGGCTCACCAGCATAATTTCCTGAGGTTGAAGGTGGAGAGCCATTGAAGAAGGTGGATGCTGTTTCCCTAGACAATCTCATGTAACAGCACAGGCTGAGAACTGACAGGTCAACAGGCAGCTTTGCAAGGAAGGATCTGAGCTGGAGGTCCAGGTGGATGACAGTTCAAATACAAGCAGCAGGGCAACCTTGAAGCAGTGCAGATCTACCACATACTACTGGGCTGAGTTAGTAAGCAGGTAGCCAGCAGGTCAAGGGAAGTGGTATTTCCTCTGTGGGCAGTTCCGGTGAGACTCCAGCAGGAAACCTGAGAGATAGCAACGCACTGGAGTGAGTCCAAGGGCAGGACACTAGGATGCTGAGAGGTCAGAGCATATGACATGCAAGAAGTTGCTGAGAGAACTGCATTTTTTCTGTCTGGAGAAGAGGCAACTCTTCAGCTATCTCCTGGGGGGTTCAGGAAGAGTCAGCATGGCTGGGAGTCCACAACAAAAAGGCAAGGGGCAATGTTCATGAGTCACAACAAAGGAAATCCCAGCTGTAAGAGAAAAGTATCACCATAGAAGTGCTTATGCACTAGCACAGGTTGCCCAGAGAAGTTGTAGGACCTCCATCCTTGAAGATGCTAAAATTTGAATGTACAAAGTCTTGAGCAGCCTGATCTGATTTTAAAATTAGCCCTGCTGGTCTCCTAAGATTGGATCAGACTTACACATACCAAACTTTATTGCAATGCAATAGGATGCTGGGCATTTCTCCAGTATATACAAAGAAAACTGCATGCATTTCCTGTGTGCTGCAGAGGTGGTGCCGGAGCTGCTTATGCAGCTGATGAGAGCGTCTGGAAGGACTCTTACCTCACAGCTCCTCTTCATATACCCAACCCCCCGAGAACTTTAATTCCTTCTAGCTGGCAGATCAGTATTTTCTGTGTAGCACAATTTGTCCTGCAAGGAAGGAAATTACTTTATAATGATGTAAAGGGAGTTTCTTTCTCACCTATGGATATTTATAGCTGGAAGAATGATCTGGGGAGAGACTGGAAGAGTGTTATTGTAAGGTTTTATTGTGTGAGAAATCTTTGTATTTATTTTTATGCAGTTATTTAGTAGGTAAAATACCTTATTTTGCACTTTTCTGTGTGTGTGTGTGTGTTTTTTTTTTTTTTTTCAAAAATTCTTTTATTTTTGGCTATAAAGCAACAATTCTCAACATTCTCTCAGGAGAGCTGGAATGCTCCATCTTGGATAAATATATATTTATTCATACTTAATAGACCAAAATAGCTCCCATCGGAGCTATTAGTCTATCAGCTAAGTATGTAATTAAGCTTTTTAAAAACATATTATGCACCCAATAGACCAGAGTGACAATACAGAAGTTACTGTAGTCTATCCGGTGAATAGGCAATTATACCTTTTATTCAAATTTTTATTTACCATATAAGAGAGTAATTCAAAGCCAATACTTTTTTTTTATAGTCAATGCTCTTATTCATCTCGGTAGGTAATAACATTTTTCCTTTACTCAGTTGAATTAAACATGCATTTTTCAGTTGTTAGTGGAGTGTTTATGAGGAAATATATGTTTTTCAACATGTCATAGAAGTCTTAGTCAAATGAAAAAAAAATGCATCTAAGGTGAATCACCTTCTGTCAGTTGCTGCCATTCTTGAAGCTTCTCAAGCTCCCCAAATCCCCAGGGGAGAATCATATTATTAATATTTTGAACATTATAAAAATATAAAATTAAAATAAATAAAATAAATATAAATAAAATATAAAATTACAAGTTATAAAAGTTTGCCCAAAAAACTATTTGTCTCAACATAAGAATGAGATATAAAATCCGTAGAATTCCTTTCCTCCCTAATGACAAACTATACATGCAATGCATAACAACTTACAGGAGTTGGATGTGAAAATTTCCTTACACAACAAAGGAATCATGCCATCTTTTCCACTGAGTTTTTCCATTTGTTTTCAGGATCATTTCATGGAAGCTTTTATGGATTAATCTTATCCTTGTTTAGCAAATACTTATACATATATTTTCTTCCCATGAAGTCAACCAACATTATTCATGGGTTTGAGTTCCCTATCTAAGCAGGGACTCAGTTTATAGTGAAGTTTCAAATGAGCACTGAATAACAGCACTTTTAAACCATTTCTAGAGATTTCAAAATATATTATTTATACTTTCTGTCTGTGTTGTGTAAAAGAACTGGTGCATAAAAAAACAGTAATCTTCAAGAATAAATAATCTAGAAGAGGTTACAGACTTAGATATTGATCTGGCAAGGCTTTTAAGCACAACTTAATTTTAAGGAAACAGGTAGTCCCACTCTTACTAGTGGAAGCAATGAAACCATCCCTAGAAATATAAAAACATGAGCTGTTTCTCCTTTTTAATTTTATATAGAGAAACCATATGGTCCAACGTGATGAACGTCCAGACTCACCATATTTTAGATACCTGCAAATGACATATTATGGTTAGACATATATTGTCTGTAGTACATGCCACATCCAAGGTTTTGCTCATATGGATAACTCAGTTTTCTTTTTATACAGATTGCAGGAAGCTAAGTCTTTTTCTGGTTCATATTCATCTTGATTTAAAAGGTTTTTTCCTTTGTTATTTTTTAAGCTTGCAGCTGTAAATAACAATTAGAAGACTGTCTGAAGCAATGGTTGAGGCAGAAAGGCAAAAATAAACCAGTCTTGTGTATATCATTTAAGGCAAGCAGTTACTTGTGACAAACAAGTGAAACGCCATTGTAGATTTATAGTATTACCCTCTCTCAGCATAATAGCTGTGTTTCGATTGGAATTTTTAAGGTTTTTGTTGAGCTCAAAACTTAGGTGAGAAGCATTTCTGAAACTAGGAAGATTGGGATGGGGTGATGGTGATTATTATAGAATATGAAGAAGAGACCAAGCAGGAAAAAAAGACTTAAAGAAATCAACTTATTTTTTTCTTTTTTAACTCAACAGGGAGAATAATAACAAAGAAGCTCTTGCAGGAAACAGACCTTTAAAATCTAAGCCTATTAGAATCTGTAAGATGGCCTCTATTCTGAAAAAAACGTGGATGCTGCCTAGTCTCTTTCTTCCTCCAAATAACAAATGACCTTGGATATATTCAGCAACATTCCAGCCTTGAGACATGGATGTTACCACGAACAATGCACTCACTTGCACAGTATATTAAAACAGGCTTCTTTTTATCCAGGTGTAATAATGGAACAAATAAAACATTTTTTTTTTTTTTTTTTTTTTTTTTAAGCTTCAGTTCTGCAGTCTCTGTTCACAGAGGACCATGATCTTTCTTCTCAGAATTTTGGTTAAGATCTTTCCTGCTACAGCACAAGCTCATCAGTGATCTTTGTGCCATCAGCAAATCTTTCTTTCTTTTACTGCTATGCGACGGCATTTTTAAACTGATATACATTTAGATTTATTACTTGTAGAATATGAGCCCTAAAATACATCTTACCTTCTTAGCAGATGCTATACATGGTTCAGGGGTGATATAAGCACTCTGTGAGTAGCTCTTAATGTCCAATTTAATTTATGGTCTGACAAACAAGGAATGCAAAAACTAGGGAGCTCCCACTTCTGAGAACAGCTCCCATTTTTTGCTGACTTTGAGCCCTCTGTTCCTATTATTCTTTCCATTTCTCATTGTAGCTTCTAAAAAGTAATCAGGATTTGATCTTGTGGTTCAATGCCTTCTCAGTCTGAGTTTGCATTTATGGTCTGCTGTAAGCTTTGGGCATAAACACCATGAGCCAGATTCTTACATGCTGCAGATAGATTGATGCAACTTTGGATTTCAGTGATGTTATAGCAGCTTACAAAAGCAGAGGTTCTAGACATGAATTCCAAACATAACTGGCAGGTTTAAAATATTTCTCATGGATTTAGTATTTTTTTAAATCTCAGTGTTGAAATGGGATATATCTAATTCTTGAGAACATTGATTTCTTATGTGTATTTTGTATTTACTGGATAATCTCGGGTGTCATTAATCTTTTAAGGATATCTCTATCGAAGAGGAGTTAGAGTATCACTGTTTCCTGAAGAGGTCACTCCTTGACTGCATGGCATAGAGACACAGACATTGTTGACCAATAGCATTTCTTCTAGGAAGCCAAAATGGGGTCTATTTAAAGAGAATTACAGGTATGAATATGCTATGTGTATCATACTGAGGAGTGAACTTATTTGTTACACAATTTGGTAAAACTGCATTTACCTATCTGTTGTGATCCAACTTTTGTATAAGTTACATTTTCTGCTCTGTCATTGCTGCTCTGCTCTGCTCATTTTCTGCACCAGTCACTGTGTGATAACTGCCTGAAAAATGCTATTTTTCATTGATGATCACTTTATAGTAAGAATGACTTATGAACTTTTGCATAGGCTGTGAAATATCTTTGAGATTACTTATATTCATTGCTACTTTTCTTTTTTTTTTTTAACCAATGTTGCATTGCTAACTGAGTATACAACCAAAAATAGGGGACATTTGGAGAATAGTTTAATCACCAAAACTGATTAAAAATGCCCTTTTATAGCTTCCATTTTCCATCTGATATCCCTGAGGAGACTCTTGCTGGTCATCAACCAGTTAAAATAATTACCTTTGGTCACCAAAAACAGCTGAACAGGATAAGGCTTGTGCCTTATCACAGGAAGAGCAATCACGATTGCTGTGGAGAGGGCTAACATCATAGACAGATGGCACTCCATATACAACAAAAAGAAATGGATAAGAATATGCTTAGAAATGGATAAGAATATGCTCATTATATAGGTTGTGCATAGCCATCTGGCTCCACTTTTGTATCTGAAAGTCAACCAGCTGAAACAGTTAAAAAAGGGGAAAAAAAAGCAATAGTTAACTCAGAGCAGTTTCCCAATTGTCTTCAGTAGGTGGACCACCCCCCCAATGCCCATACCAGAGCAAGAGAAGAATGAAGCATAAAGGAAGCAGGAACTCGTAAAGAGGTGGGTTCTTTTGGAAGCAGTTGTGGTATATGCATTTGTCATATATGTGGTAAGGTATACGCAGAACTGAGCTCCGTGTTAGCTGTCGACAGTGAATTCCATTGTTTTTTTTTTACTGGAATCACCTCAGGCTGGTAGCAGAGTCTAAGCAGCTCTCCTGTAAGTTTAAGTGAATTATACAACTGCACTGGTGCATTCTCAGTGAGTAAATTCCAGTACCTAACACTTTTGGTACACGGATAAGGAGAATGCTAAAATCTATACAGCCATGTTCATTTTTTTTTTTGCCCAGCAGAATGGATTTTCTTTTTATGCCCCTTTCCTCCCTCAGGATCCTAGATAAGCATGCACAGACTGCGCTCTCATGAGACACCGAGGACAAAGTCCTGTGCTGAAACAGTTTTCAAAAGCTGGCCCATTCTGGTATCTGAATAAGAACTTAAGTGAGAAGGTCTCTATTTTGAGGGCTGAAGATTACTTGAGTCGTGCAGGTGACCTGTATCGTGGAAGAGCTTGATTCTTCCCTACCTGTTATGAAAAAGAGTTCCTAATCATGCACTGGCTAATCCATTGCACGATCCATTATAACAGGATAATTCTGAATAGATGCAATTAAATGAACACAGCCTTTTCTTCTGATTAAATTAGTAATCTCTTGGATTAACTCATGCAATCCATTTTACTGAGTCTTTCATCACTCTGAAAAGATAATTTTTCAGTTCAGAACAGAATATATTTGGCTTGATTACAACCGGCCCTATCCAGTTATGATTATATGCCTGTGCTGTTCCAGACCCTTGTTTTTCAGTTCCACATCTAGTGTCACCCCATGAGAAGCTCTGCAGAATACAATTAACAGCTGCTGTGCTGCTGGCAAGGGTGACATCACTTGCAAGCTGCCTCCCAACTCCAAAGAAAAACCTTCAAAAATGCTAAGAGACTGAAAACCTTCTGCCCCCAAAGCTGAGGCATTGCATGAAAAGTAGGCCATTGCTTGAAAATGGATCAGCTGGACTATTATGGCTTGTGCTCCTCCTAGCTGGCAATGAAATCTCTAGAAAATGTGTTCCACTTGAAAAACCATTCTTTAAACAGAAGCCTATGAGCCTTGAACTGTGTAGGAGGGAGCAAAACCTGCAAAATCCCAAGTGTCTGGAAAGAATAAGGGAGGTACATTTGTCACTTTTTAGATAGTTTGTTATTAACTGTATCTTTTATTTGTGTTAGCAGCTTCTTCAGTCCAGTAAGTCCTTCTTGTGGCAAGAAATCACTGTGAGATGTCTTCAGTGCATTTCTCAGAAGGGGAGCTTTCATCTTCCCTTTATTAGTCCTTGGCACCTACTCCCAAGTCCCTGTGTTGGTTCTCTCTCTCTAGTCCCCAGACTTGAAGATTTCAGATCTCAGGGTTGGCAGAGAAAGTCTGTGCCACTTTGCAGAAGGGCCAGAACATAGTGGCATCACAGCAAACCTTGGGGAGAGTCTCTGACAACTCCAATTTCCTCTTCTGAACCCAGGGCTCCTACAGATGAAGCCTTCCAGCCTTCATCAAAAGCAGGGGGCCTCGATGACAGTACACACATCTCGTGCTACTCTTGCATCCACGTAGCCCACAGCTAGCTGGAAACATACAACTGCCTTGCAGTTATTACACAAGGAGTTTGCGCTGGGTTTCTGCTTCCTTCCTAAACTTGCAAATGGTTGGGCTGTTTTGTATGCTTGTTGCCTGTATTTTATACATATACACACACGTATATGTATGTGTGCATTTACCTTATCATTAGGAAAAAAGAGCAGGGAATTTATAGCTTTTTAAGGGTTGATAAAATCTCTCTCATCTTCTGAACCATAATAAAGTAATAGTTTTTGAAGCAGCTTTTTTAGATTGATTTGTATGACCACAGCTTTAATGGTAAGATATGGTAAGTTTTCTCTTAACTTTCTCACCAGAAGCTGTTCATAAAATTGCTCTGCCTGACATATCTAATGCTGTAAACAGGGTATCACTTATGAATACACTTGAAGAAGAAGCTCGAGATCATTTAAGTTCAAATTCTGATTCTGTTGTCTGTTGTTGGCTTATACTGGATTGGAAAAGCCATGTTCCTTACAGACTGGGGATCAGACCACCACTGCAACAGTCTTTAAAATATGTTTATGCTAATGTCCTATATGTCATGGAGATTAATACAAAGATGCTTGCATAGAGCATTGAAAATAGAAGGCACAAGTTGTTCAGCTGAGCTTTTTTGGGAAGCTGAAAAACATTTAGCAATTGTGAGGCTGGGTTTTTTTCCTGCAGTTTATTAATACAAACCACTTGTTTCTATTGCCAGTTCTAGTGAAGTAGCAAGCTGCCAAGGTGCTAATGAGTGCACAGTCTGAATAGCAATTCCAGTGTCACTGACCGTGATGAGTAGGAACATAAACTACTGAATATAGATGGTGCTGTCTTGACTCTTATCTCTGCCTCCAACTGGAATGAGTTCGACCCTGCTCTAAGAGATACGTTATCTTCTTTAAGTGAAAAGTTTAGAAAGCTTTGTTTTGTTTCTCTAGCAGCAGTGCCATGCTGAAAACACCCTTATGTAAGACATTTGCCTCCACGTCCTGAAGGAACCATGGTCAAGGAAAAGCAAGTGAATTGTGACTACAGGTCCTGGAGCGCCTACGAGTTACTGCTTTCAGCCATATGGCTTGGAGTCCTTCTGCAGTCACAGAATTGCAATTATGGCAGAGGAGACCCTCTCTCCTCTCCTCCCCGCTCCCCAACTCCTCCTCTACCACTTCTGTCCCACACAGACATATAATGGGGTGAAAGCATAAAGGCCAAAACGACTTTGAAAGGCAAGGCTCTTAGGCAAGGCTAGCAGGACTTGGATTCCTTTCTCTGTGCTAGTTTAGTAAAATAATGTTATTAAATACCCTAAGTTGATGCGATAGGAAGCAGGAGGCAATAATGCAGGACTCATTAGCACAGGGTGCCTGTTAGGTTATTGGAGACCCTCCATCACTCCCATGAACAGTGGGTGAGATTGCCATTCTTTCAAGCAAGCAAAGTCTATATTTCCCCAGGCTTTGTGCGGAAATATTAAGCTTTCCCCAGTGTAATGATTGCTGCCAAGTCATGCAGTACTGACAACAGCAATGTATGCATATTTTTTTGCAACCATAAGGGTTAAAAACATGTTATACAACAGATGACATCTTTAACATAGCAAACAGCTCCATCAGCAGAGGCCCTAAGCACATGTTTTTACCCAAGAAAACAGGTAAGAAGATAACACTACAAAAGGCTACCACTCCACCCTTTATAACCATATCCTGGGGATGAACAGCAAAATGATCAGCATAAATGATCCACAGAATAGCTATTTCCTCACTGTTACATACAACAGGCTACTCGCTCCTTGCGCTCCCCTGCATTTCCCACACTTACCTGTTTTAGTCTTTTTATTTGCTATTTTATCTTCATCCAAGCAAATAAGTGTATTAATTTGCGAATCCAGCCTAAAAAAAACTGAAGTGAATGGTCCACAGTCTGGTGTTTGTTCACTTATGATTTCCGTAAGATGGTTTCCTATACAAACCTGTTTAACAAAGAGGAGGAGTAAATGTAGTAAATGTTCCACACAGCCCAAATTCTCTGAAGGTCACAAATACCAGCCAAGCATCAATAATTACAACAGACACTGATACAGGAACTTGGGGCTACTTGCCCTCCATGCTGGATGCTGCAGGAAAAGATGATTTTTGCTGCTTGCACTGTACATTTCTTGGGGGAGGGAAAAAAAAGCATCTTTGTCAGTTCATTACATTACAGTGTGAAAAAAAAAATGCAGCAAAAAACAGAGATCTTCCTACCACCCCTTCATTCTGTTCTTATCACAGGTGCTAAATAACAAGGGCAAACTAAGATAGTACATAATGTGTTGGGAAAACACAATATATAGCAGACTTTGTAAGGGAAAATGTACCGTGCCAGACAGAGGTGGTTTTTAGGCACTAATGCATCCTTCACCAACAGTTGCTGATCCACTGAAACTTTCATCCATCTATCCTTAGCATTAGCTTTTAAATCTCACTCAGCATTGAATGGCAGGGGCATAGTGGCTGTGCTCAGAATAATTCTGTTTAAAAGTGAAAAAAAAAAAAAACCCTCAAAATAAAAAGGTTGTTTGGAGAAGAAACTTGAAGGTCACTGAAATAACAGTTCAGTGCTTTAAGTGAGGGTATTAATCTGCTGCTGGTAATTTTTTTTTTAATGTTAGCCTCTGTCATGACTACAAGTTTTGCTTCCTCTGTATCAAATGTAATAGATGGTAGCACTTTCTATGAAGCTTACAGCACAGTATTATATACTGGTAAACAGTCAACTTCTTTATTTAATAAAGAGAAGAGAATATTATTTTAGTATCTTTTAAATGCTTTTTACAAATATTCAATACAATTTAAAAACTACAGGCCAATTCTTAGGTCTAGGCATGTATCCCTGAATCAACATAAGTGCTTTAAGCCATATTCATGCTTCCCTGAATGTTGGGCCACTGGATTTGCCCAAAGACATAAAATGAAGTAATTTTGAAGTTTAAATCTTTTTGGTTATGAATTGCCCCTGACAGGATAGGGAGATTGATTTCCTCATGTACATCACTTTTTCTGGCACTAAGTGGCTAAAAATCTCAATATTTTTGAGGTTCGCAATTTTCCTGAGATTTTGATATTTACAGACTTAATGATTTTCTGTGTATTTGAAGGTTTGGGTGGTCATTTAAAGGATAAGTAACCAGTGACCTTGCAACAAAACTTTAGTTTGGTAATGGTCAACTGAAGTCTCCAGCTAGTTGTTCATCCCCTTACACATCTCCCTCATCTTCCTTGACTATCTTTCTGATGCTGTTCACATGAATATATCATTTTTTCCCTAGGAACATATGGAAATACACAAACTAGGTCAAAATTCACAAATTAAAAAAAAAAAAAATCTTCAACCCAAAGAAAAACAGAGGATTATTAGTTGATAAATTAGTTCACCAAACAGCTTAGTCACCTCAGCATTTAACTCACTTCGGCTGACTCTATATCACAAATCAATATGTAACAGATAATGTTTAATTTCAAAATGAATTAACTCTCTAGTTTAGATTAACCCCTTATATTCTTGATATTGGTATATTGGTGTAGTGAAATCACACCTCAAGGGAATGTAGATATAATTCAGAATAGACTCCAGCATGGCTATTTCATAACTGAGATTCTGAATTCTCATGTTGAATTGTGAAAAATTTGGATTGTTTGGAAGAGAAGCAGGGTGCGGAAAGAATAAAAATCAGTTAGGGTTAAAACCTAAACCCAAGACCATGTTGTTACTGTTTGCTAACCTTCACAAAGAACTACTGAATAAATAAATGTTTCATTAAGGAAGGCAATAAAGTACACAAGTGCCTGTATTTTTAAATAGTGCTTTATCAATCCTGAATGAAATTCAGCGTTTCCAGTAAATGCATACGGTCAGCACAGGTTTATAAATCACGGCCCAGTGCTATATCAGAAAGGATACAGCCTTCTTGAAACACACCTTGATCTTAATACAAATAATTCGAAAGGTATTCCATTATTTTTTCCTCTCTGTAAGTAAATGCTTGAAGGGTTGTAACAGATGGTATCAGCAGGGAAATGTCTGCCTTGCAACCATTAGAAAAGAATCCACGTATCTTCTCTGCTGCCCTGAGTTTTTCTGTACTTAAAGTGTAGGCAAAGGTTTCACTTAGATGCAAGTCTACAAAAACAAAGAATGTGGAATACCTGTGGCATCATTCTTTACTGCAGAGTACACACACTACACCGGAGCGGTCATTTCTATCTCAGCAGGGCAGATGTAACAGAAGGAGCCGTAAGGTATATTCGCTGTGCTGCACAGGAACTGTGGCACTCCCTCATTATACTTTTGGGGAGCTGCTTACAGCAGCACACAAGACAGCCTAGCACATTTATCATGGGACAGAGGTCGGCAGCCCACGCTAAAAAGATCAACACAGCCTAGTAACCTAGGAGCTCTGTGATAAATTCTCCTCTCCATCCACACCTTGTTGGTGTCAAAGATAGTGACAGGAATCAGAAACCCTGAAAGAGATGATTAAGTGGCTCCTCTGGAGATAAGTAGCAACGTAATCATAGGCAGCATTTTTGAAAGAGAAAGCAAGAATGTACTTGCTATGATACAGTCATTAAGAGTGTGAGAAATACATGCCAATGATACAAGGGACCTAATGCTCGCTAATGGAGTGGGCAGGAGAAGACGTGGCACTTTGTCAAAGAAAGACAGAGTCTGACATTGAAAATCTGTTTTAAATATTGCCTTCAGTATTTAGGCCATCTTCAAAAAAAAAAAAAAAAAAAAAAAAGAGAGATTTAGCTGAAAATCCAAAAATGGCAATGAAACTCATTAGGAGTGTGAAAATTTTCCATTTAAAGGAGGATAAAAGATTAAAGCTATTTGACTGGTGGCGAGATAAGTAAAAGGAGACATAATGGAATCAGAAATTAAAAATCTGGTCCAGCTAATAGTGGAGTCATTGGGAAGCCTTTCATTAACTTCAGCAGAGGCTGGAGAATGCCCTTGGTCAGCTAATCCTCCTCGTTCCTGCTTGTTACACGGGGAAAGAGAAGACACGGGTACTTCAGATAGCAAGTATCATTTCATTGTACATTTTATTTAGCATCTGTAGTGTTCCTGGCCTCTCCATGCTGAAACAAGGAACTGGAGAATAGCAGGGGCAATACTAACATTTGTTCCTGGATACCCCAGCAGAGAGGGCAAAGGCTCCTAACTAAGCCCCATGTCCCAACTAATGTCCTCCTGTCTCCCGCACCCCGACGTGTGCCCAACTCAGCTGCTCCACATCCCACGTCCAGGCCCCTCCGGCGCTGCACTGACATCGGTGGCTCCTTTAGATGCCAGCAGGCACCTAAACTAATGGTTCCTCCTGCTCACACAGCTAAACAGCTGGAGTTCAGCATGAAACACCCTCAGTCTGCATAAAACATATGCTGTTAATTGTTTTGAAGTGGTTTCTCTAGAGGTAGTCTAAAGGTAAAGAAAGCTGAATGGGCATCCTAAGCATGCATCTTTTCTCTATTAATTTTCCTCTCATGCTCTACCTATGATAATTACTGTTTCTAATCTGCTAATTAAGCTTACAGAGAAAGAGATGCCTAATTATAGTGAGTTTCAAAACACTAGCACAACAGCAGTGGGATTTTCTCCTCAAATTTTACCTGAAGATTGGCGCTTAGGGGCTATACACTTAACGTAATTTTGACAATCCTGTATGCTTTTCAAAACCTTCTTCCAAAATCACGTGATGCAGATAGAGAGCTCCACAGTGAGAATTGTCATGGTTAGGATCATGCAGTGCAGACTCCCTTACCCCCAACCTACCCTGCAGGAATGCATTAAAAGCTGAAAATATCGTGTTAAAGGATGAACTCAGTGAAGATTCCCCGGGCCCTGCTCTGATGAGAAAAAAGGGATTTCTGTGGGAGGATGCAGGTAAATCCTTGAGTTTAACATTGGTCCTTCTGCTCCAGGAAATATTTTTTCAGCAGCATTAATCTGAAATTATATTTCCCTCTTTCCAAACTGGGAAGAACCTGAGGGAACTTTAATCATTTCTTCAAAGGACGGTGGTTGCAAAGTAGTGACTTGGGCTAGGGAATTTTGGAGAGATTCAAAGGGCTGGTTCTCTGCTGACATTAAAAAAAAAAGTAGCCACTATGGAAGTCTATAACTTGTTAGATAGATTAGTATTCAAACATGCTATGCTGGTTTACTCGGTTCTGAAATGTGACTTACTGGAAGAGTTATGAGGGAATTCCAGGGAAAAGAATCAATAGCAAAATATGAAGGAAAAGAAAATAAATATCAGCAAAAGTATTTCTGGCAATCTGACAATCTGGAAAGGTGAGATAGAAGATCAAGGCTGAGGTAATTAATTAAAAATAAAAACCTGGAGACGTCAGATTTCCTGGGACTTACATACCAAATCTGAACCTTCTGCATTTGACATGCTACTCCCTGTAACAATTATTGCTATGTAGTGGCAAAACTACTAGTTTTTCAAGGATTTGCTTAGGAACAAACTGTGGCCTGTGACTAGATTCACTTCCTCTGAAATTGTTACCTACTTGATATGAGTAGAAGCTCAGAAGCTAAATTTAACCAAAATTTCCTTTTATTCATGCAATTCAGGCTGTTACATTAACTAAGGGACACCCACTGCAGGCTAGCTGAAAACATAAAGAAAACCTGCTTTTCTTTTTTGATGGTTAGGTTCTGGTGTGCATGGAAATATTTGACTGTGGGAAGGTAAACAAAGCAACTGGGCTTCAAGTGATCTGGCTTAGTAGTTTGGGGTTTTGTTGTTGTTGTTGAATAGCTACATTCTTTAAAAATAATTTCATAATGTATGTCCCTGTCAGCCTGCACTTCCTGGCTGCCAGCAGCAGGAAGCCCTTTATGAGCAGAAACACCTGTGGATTTTTCACATTTTTGCATGCATACTCTGCCATTTCAGGGCGCATTCCTTGACGCGCAACTCACTGAAACGCCGGGGCTAACCCTGCTGTTCGGCAAGCCCCTGGGGCAAGTATTTTGCCCTCTGGGTCATGCGTCTACAGGAATTCTGCAAGGAGAGATAAACATGGCCATCCCAAACCACTCTTGAAAAGCACTTTCGAAAGCAGTATATGCACTTTGATAGTGAATGATGTGTGTGGGGGGTGCTAACCTGCATGATTTGGCCCTAAGCGCACCCCAAAAGCCGCGGTGCTGGTTCTGCCCAGCCCTGCCTCCCCGCACCAGCAGCTCTGCCTGACGGAGGCAGGTTGTGCTACAGCCCCTGGCGCAGGGGACGTGTCCTGTTTGCCAGGAGGGGTCTCTTTAATCGTGCCCTTCCTATGAACAAAAACACACTCTATCCTAGCAGTAAAAAAGAAAGAGAAATTAAACTAAAATAAAAGTCTGGAGCGCCGGGAATACGGCCACGCCGCGCTCGGGCCCAGAGGAAGGGGGGTCTCGTCCAGCCCGCAGGGCCGCCCCGGGCCCACAA
>JAWLRI010000964.1:825720-914113 GCA_034781795.1 Crypturellus tataupa | reverse complement strand
AGCCAGTTGCCAATCCACCTCACTGTCCACTTATCCATCCCACACCTCCAGAGCTTGTCCAGGAGGATGTTGTGAGGGACAGTGTCAAAAGCCTTGGGATAGACTTTGCAAACATTGAAGGTCTGTGTTTGAGTCACCTACAATCCTGTGAATAGCTCTAACGTAAAGCAACACATCCTTCCTTGTTCTCCTCCACCTATTCACATTTTTCATGATAACCTTTTGGAGCAAGTTGCTACCACACTAGGTTCCAGTTATATTTCCCTTCCCACTAGTTTTCAATAGTTCCAGCCTGTCATTATTTCCTCTGATGTATATGCATTTCCTCTTGTTTGTTTGTCAGGCATCTAGTGCTCAGTAGATGTTTTTCTAAAAATGTTTTTCCTTGGACAGATTACAGATTTATGTTTGGATTTGCGTGATGCTGTAGAACTGTTTCCATGAAATTACTGAAAAGGTGCCGAGATGCTGGGGTGGCCACATGGTTCCTCCAGTCCTCATCAACGGAAAGTTTCGCGTTGCCCTTTGCAGCCTTCCTGCATGATCCCTTTATTTATTTATTTATTTATTTTGTGGCCCATGTGCAGTTTTTGAGATGTCAGTATTGCTTGCTGTCAGAGCCGTTTCCAGATGCCAGCTTGGCCTTTTCGTGTTTGTCCACAGCAGTGAGTTCATGTGAAAACCTCCCAGATCTAGGTGAATAATGAAGAGGAGAGGGCAGAGCAAAGAAACTCTTCTCTTATGTGAATACTGCTGGACCAGATGAGGATTCAGCAGAAATTAAGGGACTCATATCTAGCCCATAGTATTTAAGGAAGTTCATTGATAGATATTCAGCCATAGGGCAATAAGTTTGTACCTTCCTGTGTGACTCTCTAAGATGGAGAAGCTGGCTTAAACAGAAGAGGAAAGTCAAGATGCAGTGAGGATACACTGTGTTGCAAAGTATGTGAAGTTTCTTGGTAAATGCCCCGCATAAATATTGTATGTATGGCCCAGCCTTCGAAACTAGAGGAAAAAGGGCACGTATAATATATCAAGGTGTGGCATTTTAAGTACTTTATATCCAGAAGTGCTCTGAGGAAAGCAGCTGACCTCAAAGAATGCCATAAAGAATGCCCTGTAAGCTGATTAGCTTGATGGTCGAGTATGGGTTTGAAAGTGGGTATGCTGGAAGAGCGCACTGAAGAGAATTAACATTTAAAACAGTTAAGAGTATGGAACTGTAGTTTCTGGAGTTCATAGTGAACAAAAAAAACAGGAAGCTTAGCATTTGCTGTGAATTCCAAATAATTAAAATTAGACATTGTCAGGCATCCCACAGTAAATATGCGAAGCAGCATATGGATTGGGGACGGTTCTATGTCTGCACTTCAACTGTCTGGTACTCTGCCCAAAATACATTTGGGTTCCTCTGCATCAGTGCAGCATTCCAAATTTCACAATGATCCAGGATCTTTTGGACAACATGCAAAACTGCAGTAGACCTGACAGCTACTGTGTCATTGTGCCTGTGAGGCCAGGACTTTTGAGAAGATACTGGGGTGAGCCAGAGGCACGAGTCAGTGATTTTTTTTTTTTTTTTTTTGCAGGGGAAGGGGGTGGGAGAGTGGTTTTTGTTTGTTTGTTTGATTGTTTGTGTGTTTGTTTTTTGTTTATCTTGTGGCTTTTGTGGGGGTGAGTCTCCTTGAATCGGCACATGGGGCATGCTCCGAGCTGCGAGGTGATGGAGGCAGAGTCTGAGCATTCTCCACACTGTGGGCCTGCAGCCGGGAAGGAGAAAACTCCAGTAACGGGACTAAAACCCTTCACTCCAGGTAGGAGGCGGATAGAAGTTCAGCTTTTTAACCTTCAACATCTCAACATGTGGAGTACCTGGGCAAGTGTGCTGTCCTGAGAAAGCCTCCATGGGAGAGGTGTCTGGCTCGCTCATGATGGAGCGTGGATTAATCACAGCCTGCTGAAAGCTTAGGGAAAGAGCAAGGGCCGCGTTTTCATTACAAGACCCGCTGGAGAGGGAGCCGATATGCGAAATGTGACCTTTACAGAGTGACGGAACCTATGGTTGTTTTTTGTTCTGTGCCTATTGTTCCACTGCATATCCCTTGCCGGGGAATGTGTGATCAGATTTATGACTAGAGCGGTATCTGCTCTTGGTGGCGGCTGCAGAGGAAACCTTTGTCAGCACCAGAATTGAAACACAGGGCGTTCCCGCCTTAGCCCTCCATGTTTTTATTCCTGACCCTGTGTTGTGACAAGCTGAATGTTGGTTGTTAAATGGAACAGCCAGCTTAAAATAGGAAAAAAAAAAGAAAAACTGCATTGCTTGCCAATGGTAATGGTGACTAAAAAATGATAGCTCCCTCTTCAAGTTCCCACTTCCCGTTTGGATTTAAAAGCTCAAGCTGGGATTTTTGGGGTGACTAATTATTTTGAAATGTTTAGGACCAAGGGACTTTTTTTTCCCACATTTTGGGATCATGGCTTTTAGTGTTCAGAAAGTATCTGAGAACTAGATTTTTTTCTTAGGAAAATTGGAAGTATTTTTAAGCGTATGAGGCCTGTTGTTCATAAAAGAAAAAGTTAACATGTTTTTTTTCTTTTTGCTAAAATTTGTGTTGTTGATGTCTCTGTGGATCATCTGTTTTTCATCATTTGCAAGATTGTTAAAATTTGGCCTGAGAATGGAAGCATTAAGGTATAAATCAATGTGAAATGCTCCTTGTGGCTTACAGAAGACTTAGGGAAGAGGTGTGGAAATAAACATTCTTAAGGGACTCACTGAAATTACCTTGTTTATACTCAACCGTCATGAAAAGACTATTCAGTAAAAAAGAGAGATGACTTTGTATTTATCATTTGCAATGGTCTGCTTTAGTAGCTGCTAAGATTTTCCCTTGCGATGTGGTCACGTGGAAGATAAATGTTTTCTCACTGATTAGTAGAAGATTGGCATAAAGACAGAGTCTGGGAATTATGGTGATCGCAAGATGGCCATCCGTTCTTCATAAGGATTTTACCTTCTGCCTTTTATTTACCCACTCTCCTTTTCTGTCGCTGAGCAGGGGGAAGGCCTGTGTGTGTGTACATGTGTATATATATGTGTGTGTATGCATATGTGTGTGTGACTTCAGGGTTACAAGTAGACTCAGTGGATAGACTCCTGATCCTGATGAAATCAATAAACTACTGCAGGGGAAAGTCATGCACTGGCTCTAATAGAGCATTTTGTAAGCTTAGGGACCTTGTTGAATACAAGTGCTAGAGCAATGATTTCTTCTCTTTTTCTTTCTTGTTCTGTTATTTTCTTGCCTTTTTTTTTTTTTTTTTTTTTTTTTAATCGTACCTTCCATGCCACTTTATGCTCTGCTGCTTCCAGTTCGAGTTCTGCTTCCTTAGGAGCATCCTCCTTGGAGGTGGGGAGATGCATAGGACAGATCCCATCTCAGCTCGCTATGGGCTCCCTGCAGCAGCTCCTTGTGTCTCTCGGCAGTATTGTTCCTGCCACCAGCTGGAAAATTTCTGCTTTATTGGCTAATTCGGAACTCGCACGGGATTCTCAGAGGACTAGTCCATTGCATTTTGCACTCGTTGCTATATAATAAGGAATATCACAGGAACTCGAAGCACAGTTATTCATGAAGGCACTTTGGGGTCAAAAGGTGTGCAAGAGGGCCATTTCATGCTTGCACTGTGTGATTGCAGCCAGGTCAAATAAGAACCTGTAGCGTTAATTCAATATTGGAACAATATTTTCCTAGAAAGATAAACTCTAGCTCTAATCATAATGGGCCTCCTTAAGGGACAGAAACAAAGTTTGGAGTATATAAGTGAATTATTAAAAATTAAAGAAAGTGAACTATTAATTCACTGGGCAGCTGCAAGTTCTTCTGAGATTTATAACCACAAGTAGATATAAGTTCCACATTAGTTAATATCATCTTTAAATTTTGTTAATGATTTTTCTCTATTAAAAAAACAAAAAGTTGTGACATTTACTTTCTGAAACATTCACACTTACCCTCCCCACACACACACCTTTTTACTGTAACTATTTATTATTGTAGAACCTGAGATTTGCCCGGGGCATATTCTTTACATAAGTATTTAAAGTGGGGCAGGGTGGCACTAATACTGCAAAGTGTGCTGGCATGTTTCATCACAGTCTGTCCCTCAGACAGCTCATCTGCGCAGAGGAGAGATTTTTACTGCCTGCAGTAACTGGAGTTATTCCTTGTGTTCACGAGGGAGTCCTGCTTTAATGCTGAGTGTTCCTGCTGCTTTCTTGTCTGAGGACCACAGTACAGTTCGTTATGAGCACAGGAGATCCCGAAGACCTGCAGCTATTGCCCTGGCATTGGTTTCACAGCCAGGACACGCTGAGCCTGACTTTTTCTGTGCCTTGTGCTGCTCAAGTACAGAGGGGCTGTATAAAGCATCACTGCCTCGATCCTTCAGGCAGCGCTTAGTCAAGATATAATCATGGGATAATCACAGGGCTGCTGCCAGGTACTTCTTTGCGCTGATGCTAAACAGGGCATTAGTTTTTAATATGCTATGAGTAACATAAAATGCAGTACAAAATGTGGACACTGATCGCCTTGTATAAAGTGCAGCTTTAATCTGCTCAAAATCTGCTCTGGGTTGCCGGTCCCTAACCTGCTCCCTAGGTGCCTGTGTGCTTGGTTTACATTATATATATATATATATATATAAAATTATTATATAATTTCTTTCCTTTTGAACCTATGTTCCCATTTCTGTGCAAGACTGAGACTGTCTAGCTGTAACTTGATGGCACTACAGCCCATTTTTGTTATTGATACCGCTGAAATGCCAAATGGGTGGTGCCAGTCAGCAAGCAGCAACCAGTGCTGGGTATTCAGGCCTGGGTGATGTCCACAAGTCCCTGTGGCCCTGAGCATCCAATGTGCCGTCGCAAATGAGGAGAGGGAAGGAACGTGGCTGAGCTCTTCTTCACATGTCCTGTGCCTTCCCCTCAACACCTCTGCAGTGGGCCAGAGATACAGAAAGGTGTGGAGAGGTACAGGATTCTAGGTATGGGGAGGAAGGGAAGCACAAATTTTCTGATGGTAGTTGGAGGAGGATTCGGGGGCAGAAGTCCTACTTTGGAGAGACCCAAAATTAACTACTTGCCTAGAAGTAGCACTTATAATATGATGGTGTTTAAGCGATACACAACAGCAGCTCTAAATTCTTTTGTTCAGATCAAATCCTTCAGCAAGTCCCTGAGCTTTAGGGCCTCTCTTCATCTGCTGCGTTGGAATTGTAAACCAACAGGAGAGAAAGTAAGCAGCCAGCATAAATTTAACTCTTACTTTTCATTGTTGGGACTAAAGCAACGCTAACAGCATTTTGGTGAAACCTTGTTGAAATATCTGTCTTGGAATCTTTGAAATTTTTCCTGGAAGAACAGGAATTTTGTTAGTGCAGTGTTTATTGTTGTACAGAAACACCTGCTTTTCTATAACCACCTTTGCTTTCCACTTGTATAGCAAATTATGCTCCAAGGGTTTCAAAACGTCATCTGTCAGTTACTTCAGTCTTATTCTCATAATGTCTTGTCAGGCCCAGAAATGATCCCTGGGGATTACCTGTCTGCCATGTAAGCAGTGTGCGCTCGTGCTGATGATGGGCTGGTCAATTCCGAGTGCAGTATAAGCTGTCACAAATAAAGATAGATTATTTGGGTTCTAGGCAGTATTTTGATTAACTGAAGGAAAGTTTGACATACAAATACAGACATTGAAAATGTCATGATCAGCACATTCAAATGGAAATGTCTTTGGGCAGAGGGTTTCACCTTTCCTATGAAGGTTGTTTTGTGCTGTGTTCAGTACAAGACCTTTCCCTCAGTTGTGAATGACATGCCTTGGTATTAATCTAAGTAACTAGTAACCTTCTCATAAAAATATTGAGTCAGAGCATCTCACATGCAAATGTTGCCTTCTTTTTAAGACCACAGTTATTTTTGTCTGCCTTCCCATTTGCTGGAACAGTGCCCTGGGACAGGGCTTCTCCTGCACTGCAGCATGATGAGTTGCTCTGCCGTGTGGTTCTCGTCCCCAGGGAACGCAGCGGGACCGCGTGTGATGATAGCTAATATATTTACATGCCTGGAAGCTAATATTCAGTCAGCTGTGGTTACCCTGTGTTTGGCTTGGAAATAGATGGCCTATTTACATAAACTGAAATTATGGAAATAGATTACAGAATCACCAACCTGCTTAGCTTACATTGGTTTCCTCTACTGGCTCCTTACAGAGACAATTTCATCTTAAATTCCAGTGGAGACCGAAAGAATGAAACTTCAAGGCGATGGGGACTGATGAAAAGTTATGGCCCTCATTTCTGTATTTAACAACACAAAAATTGTCTTAAGCAAAGCTCAGTGCATTTTTATGCTTGAGCCTTCATGAGTCTTGAATGAAACTTAATGATTGATCTTGCGTATTCCCAGAAATGTAATAAAGTGTCAGCTTGACGATAATGCTTTCAAAATTGCTGTGTGGCAGTTAGACTCTGAACACTGTGGCATACAACTGCTGTATGTTTCAAATAATACATTGCATTCAGATAATCAGATAATATGCTGAAATTAAGAGGGGAGCCATGGTAATTAACACCTGCATTTGGCAAGCTGCCGTTGCTACTGTCTTATGATATAAACTTGTTTTGTGTTAAAATTGTGGACCAAGCAAGGAAATTTGTCCCATTTTGTCCTCACACCCTGCCCCAATCATTCTTGCTTCCCCCAGAGATGTGGCATACTCAGCTCATGAAATGGGTTATGCAGCATGGTTGCCTGCGTGAGCAAGGCCCTGATTTTGCATCAGTCTGATTTAGCAAGCTATAAAGCAGCTTTGGTTTGGTTTCAGAGCCCTGCTTCCCTCTTTAAGGAAGGATATTGTTTGTTTTTTCCCTCCTCCAGGGGAGATTTTGCATGAGTAATTAGCCGAAAGGATGCTACAGGGATGCATCTGAGGAAGCCACGGTCCTCTCCTAAGTGCTGGGGAGTTGTCCCATGGGATCTCATGCAGGCAGAGCGGGAATGGGAAGCTGCAGAGAGACAACAGTGATCGCAAGTCAAAGAAAACCCTGTGGGCCTGGATCTGAGAGGTTTTTAGATTCCCTGCTATTTTAACGAGTTTAGAAAAATAACACTGATCGTGTATCCCCTTGCAATTTGAAATAACTAAACTAACTGTCTTAGGTTACAATAAGGTACTTCTGAGATGGCATCAATTAAGTTTCCCTGTAGTTCTGCCTTATTTTCCTTCCAAAGAGTTGTTGTCATCACAGAGCTACTTAAAAACCCAAATTACTGTAGGAACTTTTAATGACTAGATTAGACTCTCATTAAAGGTTGACTCATTTCTTCTGTAATAAACTGCATAGGTTGCATTACTTGGAAGTTCTTGTTACTAAAAATGAGGGCGGGGTGGAGGTTATTCCCCACTCGGGAACTTGCTGGCTCAGCCAGAAAATCACTGGGATGTTTTTAAGGAGTTTCTAGCTCCCCAGACTGGACGTGGAAAATGAGGAAGCGCAGAGTTGTAGGGGAGATGGAAGCAGCCTATGCTTGGCCTTCTTGTCACAGAGACCAGGCAGCTGTGACATGGGGAGTTGTGACATTGCATCTTCAGGTGCAATTGCTAAGCTGCTCTGATGAGCATACAGCCCCCGTATTGAGAGAAAAAAAAACTACCTCTTTTTGGCTACTGTAAAAGTAATTACTGCTCTGGAGTCTGGAAAGCAAGCTATCAGTTAACAGCTGCTGTTCACATGCCTCAACTGAGGGTTTTTTCCCTGGATTCATTACGTGTCGATAATTTAATCTATGTTTTGGTTGCTGATATGGCTTTGTAATGAGTTGTCTTTTTTTTTTTTTTTCCCTAGACTGAATACTTGCTGTATTCACACACACACGCACAAAAAAAAAAAAAAAAAAAAAAAAAAAAAAAAAGGCCTGGATATTTGGATTTGTGAAACAAGTCAGTTGATTTATTACTGTTATCTATCGCTTGATGGGTGCTTGATGGTTTTAATAACTACCAGAACTAACAGCTGCTTCATACCACCAGTAGATCAGTTGTATCTTTTGCTATTTTTTTTCTTTAGTCACTCTTTCATTTTTTAACTTGTGTCAGGCAATGCAGTCAATTAGTTGGGCAAAATTCTGAAGTCGATGGAGTTTTGCTGGCAAACAGTGCATACATATATGGTCCAGTGTGAGAAGAGCGGTCAGATTTTCCTCCAAAACTGGCAAACGAAATCTGTCCTGTCCAGAAGAAATTTTCACTTGGTCCACAACACACTGGTCCACATTCCAGGAGTATTTTGCTTTTAGTGGCATTGACAAAATCCTTATATTGACTTCACAGGAGCAGCTCGAATTGTCCCATTCAGGGGCCTGTTCCATAAAGTGAGGAATGGAGGTTCCTCCCCTAAGGAAGTCAGTTGCGAGCTTTACATTTTTTCCTCTGCCCTACTTAGGAAGTTGCCTGAAGCCGAACTTCAGACTGGTCTTCTGGGCATTTTTTCATTCCTGTTTTGTTCTTTTGTTTTTAGCTGCTGCTTCTTCAGAAAACAACTGTCTTATTCCACATTTTTGCTCTGTCCCATTCGACTGGTCCATTGGTGGATTTGGAAGATCCTCATGACTGCCGGCAAACAAGAGCCTTAATAATGATTACATTGACAGGAGAGTTTTGTTCTTGTGTAGTAGCAGCTCCTGGCAGGCCCCAAAGCCAAAATATCAAGAGTTTGGGCTAGAAAGAACAGTTTATCCATGGCAGCTCAGAGGCTGTGCAGGAAGAGAAAGCTCTCCTTTTCGTTATTCCTGCAGGTTGAGCATCCTGGCTGTAGCCCCCCTGGGAAAGGTGGTTCTGTGCCTCTTGCGCCGTTGGAGATACTGTAGGCGTAGGTAAGCTGTCCGAAGGCAAGTCTGCTGTCGTTGCCACATTGTGAGCTGCCACTGTCTCAACTGCCACCTGGGAATCCAAGCTGGAAGCCGAAAAATTTCCTCTTTTGAGGAAATTATGCATTGCAGCTGTGCATCTCCCTTGCCTTCAGTGCTCACTGTTGCTCCTCTCAAGACTGATCCCCTTTGAATGGTTCTTGTTGCAGAGCTGCCCATCCTCTGCTACCAGGACCTATCTGAATCATACACTGCTTTTCTCCCTACCATGTTCCAAGGCAGCTCTCTGTATAGCCGAAACTTGGGGACGAATCAGTGACCTTCCATGGTACGATGCCGTTGTGCAGCTCCTACTTCATTAAAAAGTTAAAAGGATTAAGAACTGGCTGACATCTCAAAAAGCGGATGCAACAAAGAATTAGCGTGTAATGAGGGTTGTTTGCAGTGAAGTTCTTTGGGGATTAGTACTCATACTAAAATTTTTTCAAAGCCAATCAGGTCCTAGAGCATGAATACAAAAATCCCTAGTCATAAATGTGTGTGTGTGGCAGAGATACATTTTAAATGAATGCACACTACAAGTTCTCAGATGATAGGTTAAAGGGGGGTTTTGTGACCTTAATTTGTCCCTTTTTTTGTATACTTTGTGGTAAAATCAATCACGTGATATTTGGGGAGCAAAACAGGATTGTAACATGCCTATGCATCTTCCACAGAGATGCTTTCCATGTTTGAGGGATGTACATCTGCACTGAGTTTGAAATTTGGATCCATAATGCATATTACCTTATAAGAAAACACAGGAGCCTCTCTCTAATCTTGGTCTGGACCATTTCAGACCTAGAAGTGACTCTGTTGTTGATGACCAAAGATCCTTGCTAGGCCTTGGCACCATAGCCAGTTTGTCTGGAATATGCTAGAGACCTTAATCCAGCTGTTACTGACTACAGCAAACTTTGTCACAGGTAGTGCCAGACCAAAATTTAGTTGAACAGCTCAGAATAGAAGCAAAGGGGGTGAAGTCTAGACACTTTCCTTGAAGAAGTAGCACTTCCTGGACAGACCTACAACTCCTGACAAGACAGTGAAAGAAAGCTATTTTCTTGCTCTCTGTGTCATAGCTTTTCTGAACACAAGCATGAGTTCTTTTTCTTGTGGTGTTAGCACATTAGCAAAACACAATAAATTTTTTAGCATTCTAATTAAATGCCATTGTTACTGTGTTGTTTCAGAAATCCAGCAACAGTAAAATCAGAGATGATCTATTTAACCTAATTAAAACCAAAACAAGTTAGAGCCCCTGCTTTCAAAATTGTTTAGGGATCCCAGATCCCATTTTGCTCCATCTGGCAAGAGAGAAGGCTCTCGAAGTCCTCTAAAGATTCAGTCTTCCTGCAGGACATCTGGTGCGGACAAGGGCATCCAGACCCACTATTTGCTTCTGGAACATTCTTGTGCTAGAAAAGTGCTAGAAAGTTAATTTTTTTTTTAATCATTAGTTTTTTAATTAATTTTTAAATTAGTTTTTTTTTCTTTTTTTTTTTCTTTTTTTTTGGTCTTGGCAGCATGGCTCTTTCCTGATCATTAAAAATAATAATAATAATAGTACTCTGCATGTGCAAGAGCACATGACAGTTACTCCCCAAAGCCCTTGCATTCTCTGCTTGGTGCATTACTCTGATTCTTCTTCCTTGCCTACTTTCCACTAACACAGTTACGTCATGTCTGTTAAACCATGAAATGCAATAAATAGACCCTTAATCAGATGTGACTACATTTCTATTTCTGAAAGTTATCCAAGATGGCTAATTAAGGAGGGGGATTGGGAGGGGAAAGGGGTTGCCTTGTGATCCCTGATAGCAAGCAAGTTGAAAACTCTAAATTCATGCCATCAGAGGTAATACAAAATATCTAGTGTTTTAGGCATCTTCTCAAATAAAGGTCAAGAAGAGTGAAGATAAGCTCTATCCCATTTGAGACAGGTTTCAGTAACAATATTCATTCCCTTAAGCCACTTAGCATATTTTTTGTAGCAATATTAAATTTAAGCTGTGAAACAGGATTTTTTAGTTGTATTTTTAGGAAGTTATTTTCAAGAGTCTCTTCTTCAAAAAATAAAAAGTTAACCTGCCTTTATGTGTCTGTCTCGAGCTTAATTTCTACAGTCTGAAAATAGATTTGCAATGGTCTTAAAAATGCCAGCTTGATTTATCCTGAAGTCAATAGGAATCTTCTTGATAGTATAGAGGTGAACTAGTAATAAATGCTTCAGATCCATGCACACCATGATAGTTAATGCATACTTCATGTGTTTAATCTCTGGAAAAAATAATAGAAAAAAAAAAGATTGTTGGAGTCCATCCACCATCGCTTGCAGAACTGCAGCATCTTTGTTACATTTGTCCTTCACCTCCTTTACCACTGGTACCATCTGTTCCGCCAGTGCTGATCCATCCAGCATCCCGCAGAAGGGGGCAGTAGGAAGGTGCCTAGAAAGTCACGCTAAAAAGGACTACCTTCCAGGTGGTTTATTCCACACATCCAGTAACTTTTAACATTGTCCCTTTTAACATTGTCCATTCCCATCCTGAGTCAGGGCAGATTTACTCTTTCACTTCTTTTCAAGTTCTCAAAATGTTTAATTAGGACAAATGTGTCATTTCCTGCCTCTGATGGGATGGCAGAGTCTATCTGCTCCATTTGCTGGGGTACTTTGGATCTGAGAAGGAGAAGCAGAAGTTGTAGTGCTTTGTGGATAGAAGGCAAGTTCCAAGGGATGCCTTTTCTTCCGTGACCTGTGGAGTGTGGGAGTTGAAAGAGATGGTGGAGGAATGAAATCCAGCTAATGCCTCTCCTTCTGGAAGCCCAGTCTGTTTCAGTGACATGACGAACTGCTTGGAGACATTTCTATGCGTTGTCTCCTCTTCGTGCCAGGTCAGGGTGCCTGGGCTGCTTGGGCAGCACCTGGAAAAGAAGCTTGATGTTTGGCTTGCCTGTGGCACCTGCGTGCATGGAGGTGATCACTCACCTGGGGCCTTCCAACAGGGCCCTATGCGAGTGGCGAGGTCAGACAGGGCAGCCTGTAGAGATCACACTAGCCCCCAGATCGCTTGCTCTTGCCTTGCTGCAGTTGGCCGATCAGCAGCATCTCCCTGAGTGGAGACAAGCGATTACAGCCAGACCAGCAACCTTTAATAAAGCAAAAACAAGGTCTTTTTAGGGACAAACTGTATTACTCCCCCATCATCACTTTTGTACCGAGGTGCAAATGTTTAGTCTTCAGAGGATTTGAATCTCCTTACACCTGTGGTGTCTTTGTCCTTATGATTAAGCAGTACCCTTACCAAACCAGGAATTTTAAATTCCACGTGTAATCCAAGGTGAAACTAAGTTCCAATATTCCTTCCTTAGACCTAAGCTTTCTTTGTTACCTATTGTGCCAAGGATTATTAGGCATTGCCCGTGCTCCGAAATCGGTTCTCTCCTGTCTGACAGAGGTTGTGTGCTCCTTTCCATTGCTCAGCTCCAGACACATCCATTGGCCTTTTGGGCAGGATTGCAGTGCTTTTGATGCTAATTGGCATCTCTGCACATGCAACACCTCCATAGAAGTCTAGTTACAGGCTTGAAGGAAGCATAAAGTAACATGCAGAGCAGGTCACAGACATAGGCCGTGATTTAGGAGTGGAAGGCAACCTTTGTTTTGCCAAATAAGAAACTGTATGCGTAAGTGTGTTTGTATCTATACATGTATGCATTTTCTGAAACATAAAAGGAGATGGTTCTTCTGTTCTCAGCAGCTTATTATGTAATCAAATGTCTTCAAAAATCCTAGGTAGTGACAACAACTGTTTTCCCGCTTGTGAGATGCTATGTATCTGGAATTATTCTTCTGATGCTTTGGAGGAAGTAAAATTGGGTTTGTTCTCTTGAGAGTCAATTAGCTCTTGGATGGTAAATACTTCTTTCTAAATAGGTAGAAAAGGTAGGTAGATAAAAAGATAAAAAAGAGTAAAGCTTCATCCGTGCTACAGAGAGTAGGTCAATTGTGTAACTGCTTTCACAGAGTTTGTTCGCAGAGCTGCACATCAAAGCACAAGTGGGTTAATTTACACAGATTTGCGCTCCTCAGACCCAGGTTCTCCAACCTGTGTCGTCTGCTGCACTTGGCCAAAGTCCTTAGTGCCACAGAGGGCCAGTTTGTCTCCTCTTTTGAAGTCCAAGCTTCTGCTCTCCAACTAAAGCAGGAATTGTATTTTGCAGGTGTGATCAGGTAAGGTTAGGAGGTGAAATCTCAACTTCTTTGTTTGGATGAAGAGTGGGCACTGGGCAAATGCATCAGACGTTGCAAAGTCTTTCAAATTCTGCTCATATATTAGAAAAAAATTCATTACACTTCTTAAAGATGGAGCTTGCCCCTGTTCTCCAGTTTATGAATATTTCATGCTGAAATAATGTATGAGATAGCAGAGCTCACACCACACAGCAGGGCTGGAGTCGCTCTCTTTTCTGATTCCAATTGAAGTGGATCACTGGGGAACGTGCTTATGTGGAAGCCAGCATACCCAAACCTGCCACTGTAGGGTTTTGTTTGCAGGATAAGGATATTAAGAAAAATAATCCGTGAAGCTCCCCTCCCTGAGCTTTGACATGGCACCCGAGGGATAACGCTCCTTTTGTGGAGCTGCTCTTGGGTCCCCAAAAATGGGGGCTGCTGCCTTTTGAGCAGGCTTTCAGGGTGGGTGGAATGAGATTCTGGGATCACTGGGCAATGAATTCCCGAATGTCCATTACAGCTCGTCGTTTATCATGGAAATTGGGTGTACAGAGCACACTATATAGTATAATTTAGTGCTATTTATGTTCCCAAAGTCATCTTATTTTATCTTTGTAAAAGCCTTAATTTCCTGTGTTCCATCTCTCCTGATTCTTTTTTTTTTTTTTTTTTTTGTCAGGAGGCCCACAGAATAGAGGGATTCTTGGAGGTCATATGTTTCTAGTTATCCGTGAGGGAAGGCTCAAAAGAACTGAAGCCAAAATAAACACTCAGGCAATTAAATGTAATATGCTTCCTTTTCTGAATCACCAGTCATTTGCATGATTTGGTGAGAACTACTGGGATAAATCCTCAGAGAAATATTACCAAACACCCAGTTGATTTGCATATTTAAACAGTTTACTTGGCAATCTGTTAAGTCTTAAATGACCTGTTGAAAGAGAAAATAAAACTCGACCACTCTTTTAGTACAAATGAGTTTTCTTCATCAAAGGAGAAAGCTTAATTGTACATTTGTGGTGGTGTTTTAACAAGATCTTTTATTCTGTGAAACTTCAATGATTTTACTGCCACAGGCTTGCTGGAGATTATTATTTACATCATTCCTGTTTCTGATGTGATGGATGTACACGATCCAACCATACTGTAACTTTTGTGTTTCTTTAGAATTAGTTCACCCAGTAATGAGATTTCCTCTTGGGAAAATTTAAAGGACAGAATTTGGGTTAAATTAATTAAAAATTGGGTTAAATTCACTGGGTTAGAACCAGTGAAAGTCGCAGGTAAATTCTTGGCTCTGTCGCTGACTTCTTGGGCATCCTTGGGCAAGCTGTAATGGGTTTGTCCCTGTAAACTCGTGGAGGAATCAAGTGCTCCTTTACTCCGTGTGTATTTTTTTTCCCTCTGGCTCAGTAGGGTCATAGTCTTGGTTGAAACACTGCTGTACTGTTAGCCATAGTAAAGTACACATAGCCACATAGCCTGTTTAATGGGCACACTTTGACAGGATTTAGGAGTGCAATTAAATCAGAATTACCTTCACATTTTGTAGTGCCCACAGTCCCAAAGCTGCTAGCAACCAGATATTGCTTACAGCTCCTTTTGGTAGTTTCTTTTTTTTCCCAATGTTTGCAATGACATACAGTGAGATGAAGTGATTCATCTAATTTTTTTAAAATGTGCAAGGGGTGAAGTTATATCACCCCTCTCAGCCCAGCCCTCTCTCCTGATAGTTGGTCTCTCATTCTGATAATTGCATCTCCGCAAATCTTTACCATATAAACTGACAGACTCTGGCATAGCTAATGCACTCAGTGTCTGTAAACTTAAATATCCCTCATCTCACTGTGCGGACAGTTAGTCCTGGAGTTGGAAACTGGTTTCCATAGAGGCAGTGTTCACTGCTTGGAAAAAAAACAGGCCGTTCTAGCTGTTGACACAGGAGACTTAGAAACATATTGGCAGATCTGAATGCAGAGAGCAGACACTGGTTAAAATCCAAGTGCATATGTGATACCAGTTGTTTTGAACGTTCCTGTAATTAACAGGTTTCTTGTGGACTAATTAAATGCTTTGAATTCTCTTGTCTTGCAGTAGCTGTTTCAGACATCAGGAATATGAAAATCAAGCTGTCTGCTGTTTTTCTCTAATAAAAATAAACTCATTATTAGGTAAACAAGTGTATACACTAACAGACTGACAAGGAGGAAGAACTAAAGATGTAAAACTTGAGTGCTGGAGAAAAGATAGCATTGACACTGCTATCCCAGCAGCCCAAATGTGCCTGCATCTCCCACGGTTCAAAACTTAAATCTGTTTAGGATCTAAATTAATTTAGATCCCCAAAATAAACTCCATAGAGATGATGCAGTGCTGCTTCTGCATGCCGGGAGAGCTGAGGTTTCAGGCACTAGTTGTGTCTTGGGCACAGGGATCCTTGATCCCTTGGGTGGATATAGTGGCTATAGTGTCAATATTTGAGCGCTGGCTGAAGCGGCAGCCTCCTTGGCATGAGAGATACAGCCAGGCTCTGCGGTGGATATGCCACCCCATGGGATGTGGAGAGGAAACCCAGTGCAGCCCAAGCTTTGGGGTCTCGTCAGGACCGGTGAACTTGCAGACAGGCTGCTCCGTAGGCAGCTGCCCCAAGGCAGCAGCTCCTGCATGTGCTTAGCCACTGCTGCTGGCACATCTGGATGCCAAGGAGGCTCCTCTGGCATGTGAGACAAGCTTCTCCATCCGCATGGAAGAGGAACAAGGCTTTTTCCAGACAACCTTGCTCTGTAGCAGGGCCCCTCTTGCTATTCCAGATGCCTTCGCCATTGGGAATGTGACATGGTTCAAAATTTGCGAGGCAGGGTTGCATGATTTTTAATCATGAAATTAAAATTGCATTAATTGGATTTACCACACACACAAAAAATCCTCAAAATCTTTTGTAAGTGAGAAATTAGATTTACAAATCCTTGCCTTGACTTCACAGTACAAATCCTGCCAATAAATCCTAAATACACTTTCATATATAAATCCTTTCTTTACCCTTGGGATGGAAGCCACTGATTTATGAATCAGAACAGTAAAAATCCTGAGGCTGTATCAGGCTTACTAATCCTGGCGTAATTTTTTAATGGAACATGTTGGCCTTGAGTTTGTGTGTCGCTTTATCCCGAGGAGAGTGAGCAGTTCACATCTGCTCCTACATGTGCTTGCCTTGGCATAGCTCCCGATGCTTTATTTCATCTGGGTCAGCAGCAGGGAACTGCCACCCGCGCTCGTGGCTGTGGCAGGAGGGAGATCCTTGTAATGGAGACCTCGAACGCGCGTAGCTCCCGTCCGAGAAGCAGCGCCGCGAGCTGTGACGATGGCCCTTCTTGGCACCCACGTGGCTCCCTTGGCTGGTGCCCTCCTCGGTGGTTGGCCTCCCCCAGGGCGAGCTCAGCCCTTCGCTGTCTGTGCCCAGGCCACCCTCTTGCTGCTGAGCCTGAGGTCAGAGGCAGACCCGGTACAGATGCCGTGCACATCAGAGGGCTGCAGAGCTCAGCAACAGCCCGTGGCCAAAGACCAGCCAGGCCAGATGTGGAAGCCGGCAGGGTGAAAATAATCCTGAAGCAGAGAGGTTGCTACTCAGAAGGGGAAGTCAGACTTGCCAGAACTGCAGGAGACACTGCTGCAAATTTAAAGTGACTTCTCATATAAGACTAAATTAACCCCTGAATAAAGAGGAGAATAATGTCTGCATATAAGATGTTCACTGTTCTTCCTTTGGCAATCTTCTTTTTGTCTCCTTTACATGTGTGTTACCATGCTCTCTGCCTTCTCCACTGATTTTCTTCTTCCTTGGTCGGTGAAGTGGGCCATTTAGAGACGGACAAAGCAAGAACAACACATAACCACAGCAAATAGTCACAGCTCTGCAGGCAGCTGTTTAGGCCTGCTCGTCATGGCTAGTCTTCTCCACATGTCCATCACATTTGACTGTTTTCCTTTGAAATTTTTGATGCCCTTAGGCAAGGGCACAGGTAACATGCCTGGGGGACACCTGGCTCAGCAGCAGCAGCTGTTTCGCACTTTGAAAACCTAAGGGACTTCTGGAGCAGAGGCTATTGGCATGAAGCTGCATTTCTGCAGACAGTGGAGAGGTAGCAGAATAACTCTTGTGGAAGCCCTTCCAGTAGGGCAACAGCTGCTTTTGGATGCTCATCTAGGTGTCTTCCTCCTCGGCTGGATCATGCTGCCCCATGACCGTCTTAAAACTGAGCCCAGGGGCTGGTAGGAGGATGCAAGCGCTGGTGCCTGTCCCCTCACTCTGCAGCTGTGGGTCTGCAGAGTGGGATACACCTGGGACACACCTGCCAAAGTTGCCCTCATGGAAAGCTCCTGGGAAACCGCCATACCACCTTTTTGTGTTGGGGTTTAACTAAGTACACACCCCTGCATGGGAATACAAACCAGGAGGAAGGAGTTGTAATTACAGAAATAAAAGCTTTGGCAAGGCAGCTTCAGGTCCAGTTGTTTGAAGTACTGAAGTGAATCTAGACAATATTTTTGAGAATTACTGTGTTTGCAAAATCTCGTTGGTGAGATGAGATAACCCGTGAGTGGGCATATTATTACCAATGGGAAGACATGCTAAATATTTACCTTATTTTGAAATTGCCAAGAAATTGTCACATCATATTTTACGTAATTTATTACTATAAATTTTACCATAAAATTTTAATGTAGCTATCATTTAATTCCCTCTAATCATTGAAAGAGATATTGACTGGGATGTATGTGATCAGTGGTAGAGAACCCAACACACCTAGATCAGAGGTTTGATGCTCGGTAGGTCTGAGCTTTGTCTTGGGCATTTGAGAGGTTCATTGCTGATCTGGAAGTGCTAATGTGGACATGCTGCTCTCCAGAGCGGATTGCCCCAAAGCGAGCCCATGGTTTTTTGCACAGCCAATGGGATTCTGTGCATAGGGAACAGCTGTTTCGCTCCAGAGCTAACTTTCTGAGGAAGAGTTAACTGATCAGCCTCTGATTATCTGTGCCTATTTTCATGCAGTAAGGACAAAAGGTCTGTACTATATAAGCCTAATGTGCAGGCACAATGTCGTCATCATGCACAGATGCAGCTGGTCTAGCAGGGCTTGAAGTCTATATTTTTCTTCTGAGTATCTGCAACCCAGCTGTGTCCAAGATGCACTACAAGTACAATACATATGCAACACAGAACATATACACATATTTCTTCCTGGGAACAAATATTTGCTTTCAAGGCAGTTAAAGAGACTTAGGTTCATAAAGATCACAAAGCAGAGCTCAAATGTGACATCATGTTGCCTTACAAAAGTTTGAAAACTATTAGTTGAGTTGACTTAACAGCTTTCAGAGGAAGATTACGGGGTTCACTCGGAGTTTCTGCTGCTTCTTTTTTTTGTTGTTACAGATAGAATTGCATTAACAAATGGCATGTACTTCTTTTTATAACACATGCTATTACTGCGTTATGATTGTGCTAGTAGTAGAGTATGTTTTCTCTTAACATCATTTCAAAGGTAGTTTATGAACAACACAAATGAATTCAAAACTTTATGAGATGGAAGAATGAGTATATTTCTTATGCTGATGTCAGACTGTGAGGCAGTGCTCAGCACTGGTAAATAAAAACATAATTGAGGGTTCTTTCTTTATGACAGGTGTAAGATTTTTTTTCCTTGTTCACTAGCATAACAAAGGAAATAGAAAGTCAAATAATGTTAGTAATCACATGTCCATTTCCAAAATATATATTATGCATGAATAATGTATTTCCCGTCAGGCAGTGAATTTCAAAAAATAGATTTGGTTTATGCCACATGGGTAATACTGGCAGAGTTATGCTGCCCATGCCATGATGGCTCTCCCAAAGTGTTTTATGGTTATGTAGAGGCAATACTGCGGGCAGGCAGCTGCTTTCAATCACCAGCTCCTGAGCCAAGAGCTTGCCTGGTTCCTCAGATGAAAGAAAACACATCAGTAGGTGGGTTTATCTGATGCATGGAGAAGTTGACACAAAGATTTACAAAGTTCACATGTATTTTCTTACCTACCTTCCTGACTTTTGTACTTAGTTCAGAAGTGCAGAGCAATAGCATTAACATTCCCATGGGATGGGTACTGTCTTCCTGGTTACATTTGTGCCACCATTTAACTCCTGTTTTTTTTAAGGTCAGAGCCTGTAATCATGACCTAGCAAGTGCATATGCTTGTCAGATAACCTAGCCTTAGCTATAGCAGCAGCTGGGTGAGAGAAGAAGCATCACCAAGATTGTATGTATATGTATATGTATAGCCCATAGTGCCTGATGGGCTCCCCAGCATGGGGAGGTCCCTGTATCCTGCTTCTGAAAGCCTCTTGCAGAGTTTGCCGTGAGGGTATCTCAGAAGCATTACAACCTTTTCTTTGCCAACCAGTTCTTCTATGATGGCTAATTTATAAAGAGATTTTTTTCCTCTGCTGCTTTTAATCTTGTCCATTTGTGCATAGCAAAGCAAGTGTAAACTCCTACCTTAATTTGCAGGCTTTTTGCTGCAAATTCTTACTTTTTTACTGTGTGAATGCAAGTGATCACACTGAAGTGTATGAATATGAAAATATGAAGAATGGGATTTCTTCCTGTTTATTAGTAGAAGTTTATGGTTCAGGGTCTATTCTTCCCATTCCTCCTTTATCAGGAAGAAAAAAGTAACTCCACTCCACTCACCCTCTTGCCCCATGCCTTCATGCCAAGGGAACGAAGTATTCTGTATCTTCTGGACCACAGGAACACCAGAGATCTCATTACTACATGACAATAAAATCTGCAGTGTAACTCTTCACCTTAGCCTCACTAACTCCATTTATGCTTCAGTCAAGGGAGGACAAAAAGTGTCAGGGTTGCTGTTCAAAAGAGAAGTACCCAGCAAAGCCAAAGCTGATTTCCGAGTGAGGATACCTGCACCAGGCTGAAACTACAAGTAGCACATTTTGGGGTTGCATTTTACCATCTATTGTCTGCCTTGCTTTTACACATCTGTGCTCTGAAATGTGGCTTCTTCTTAAGTTCATATTTTGTTCAGATCCAAACTGATAAATCATGGAAATTTGCTCATATCCACAAATTGCTATTCATTGAGTTATGAGCATCCTTGGTTTAGGCACTCTTTGCAAACAGCGAAGGAATCACGTAATCACAGAATGCTTAAAGCTGGAAGGGATCTCTAGAAATCATGTAGTCCAACCCCCTGCTCCAGCAGGGACACCTAGAGCACGCGGCACAGGTTGTGTCCAGGCGGGTTTGGAAGATCTCCAGAGAAGGAGACTCCACAGCCTCTCTGGGCAGCCTGTGCCAGGGCTCTGTCACCCTCACAGGAAAGAAGCTCTTCCTCAGGAAGAACTCAGGAAGTTCTTCCTGAGGAAGAAAGAAATTCAAGCTTAGGATCAGACTGAATCACTGGGGGGCTCTTTGGCTTTGCACCATATTCTTGAGGAAGCTCTTCTCATCTTAGGCCTTTTCACCGCAGAGAAAGGGATTTGGTGGCCTGCATCACAGCCCACATTCCTGCACAAATCTCTGGGCTCTGGCTGCTGAGGAAGGCTCTAGCAGAGCTTTTCAATGTCTTTGTGTCTTGTGTGGTAAAATGCTTGGAAGTTAAAAAGCTCATATTCCAATAGGGAAATAGATGCCAGCGGGAAGATATAAGCGCTGAAAATCTCAGGTGCTTTCTTCAGGAACTGCCACAATTCAACCTCTTGTGCCTCCTTTTTTTCTGTAAACTAGGGCTGCTTATTTTTATAAAACTAATTTACTGTCCCTAACCTAGTTAGGGACGCAGGCATCAACTTGAACAACTTACAAAAATGTAGTTTCTAGTGTTTAGCTTGGCAAAGAAAACCTTCTGTGTAGAAGTGAATGGATGAAGAATGCATTTGCCCTTTCCGACAGCGAAGAGAAGACTGCCAGTGAGAGTAAAATCCGTGCTGTGGTGCCTGTCGTTTACCCAGTGCCTTCCACTGGGACACCTCCATTATATATGATTAGTTCTGCCAAACCCACTCTGCTCCTGTCCCCAGGGTGGGAGAAGGGTATGGCTAGAAGGAAGAGATACCGCTCGCCTCTCCCTGCCAACCCCAGGGCAGCAGCAAATCTTCTTTCTGCTACTGCTGTTGCTTCTAGGGTATGATTTTCTTGGCTGCATTTCCTAGTATTGCACTTCTGACACAGACTGATTTCTTAACAGCTCCACGTGATAGGAGTTCTGCACACATCCTAAATAAAGCGCCCAAGGCTGCTCTGTGGGAGGTTAGTAGGGTGCGCACAGGTGCTTGAGCAAGGTGTGATTTAGCTTTTATCTTCATGAATCTAGCAGATGATGCACAGGTGTTTGCAGCGCTTAACCTTGAAGACAGAAAATGTGTTTCCTTTAGTTTAATAATACTTGGATTGTCTTAATGGCATGGCATCTTATTTATTTTTATCCTTCTGCATTAAACCTTTGTTTCTTTTCTGGAAATTATTGTTAAACAGCTACTATTGAACCAGGACCAGCAGGTCTGAACTGCTAGATAGGGTATTTTCTCTCTTTCTCTCTTTTTCTCTCTTTTTAGACCGATGCTTCTTATCTTTAAGTTTTTCTGTATGACATTTAATGAATGGCTTGTTCCCTCAGCTCAGTTCACAAAAGCTGTTCTACCTCTGATTTTATGTCATATCAGCTGGAGACCAGAATAGGTGAGTTGAACCTCTAAGCACCCGTGTGGTACATTTTTAAACATAATATATTCCTTATAGGCTTTGCCAGTTCTGGTATCTCGATAATGAATGACTTTGTGTTTGCTTTCACCGAGCATAAATGTTGGGAAAGGACAGAACTTCCCATTGATCTGATTTGGAGGTTGTATTAACATCATCACACAAAAAGAGCCCAGACTTTCAATGCAAACTAAGTCTCGCTGCCACCCTTTGCTCCGAAATGGCAGTTAAACTTTGTTCAGTTAAAGTAAACTTGCTCCAGTTGGATATTTTTTTAATACAGCGGGCTGTAATGTGTAGTGACAGCATGACAAATTATCAGCAAAAACTTGAAGTGTCCCTGCAGCATGGATGGGACTCTTGGGCGAGGAGGTTCAGCTAAGGGCCAGCAACGGGTTTTCAAGAAAGGCTGTCCTTGCTAATGAGTTAAAACTCATTGTCTCATTCCTTCCTCCCTTAAATACTGACTATTGGGTACCTTGGGGCATCTCTGTCTATGAGCCTGTGTTGTTGTGAAAATAAGATTTTGGGTTGTTGATCATTTATCTGCTGTAGGTTTTGGAACACCTATTTCTTCCTTCATTGATCATAGTTTTACATGGAGAAAGTACAGAAAGAGTCAGCTGGATACTACTGAGGGAAAAATACTTGAAATCATCCGAACTGGGTCTTTGGCTGGGGAATATCTGCATTAATTTGCTAATTTTCATAGAACTACATCCTCTCGAGCCATCTGGGGATCTGAAGTAACTTTTTTGTCCTCTGGAAAAAGAAAAGGAGAAGCTCTTCTCCTTACTGTGAATATTTTTTCAAACAGCCAGGCTGTTAATTAATTAAAAATGGGTGATGTCTCTTAGAAAGCTACTAAAGAGATTTTTTTTTCTGTCTCTTCACACCCTGTTTTCCCTTGCCTGAGATATCTTGTTCACCTGAGGCTGAAGGTTGAATAACAGGACCAGAAACATGGTAAAAAGTGTAAGTCAGTCAATTGCAGTCAAAAGTCTCACCGAGTCAGTGTTAGTCAAAAGAAGTAGAGTATTTGATCTTGATTTTCATATTGGATGAGCATTTAAATTTTCTCTTCCTTTCAGTCAGACCTCATTGGTTGCTCGTAGTGTGAACTGCCATTGACTGGGCATCATTTACATTTTGTTTACATAGAGCTTAATTCTGTATGGAGCTAAAAAAGTTAAGTGAAACAGCTTTCTGTACAATCACTAAATGAGGAGAGGGCAAAATTAAAACATGACTGTTCCCTTTATAAGACAATTATAAGAAAAAATAAAGCATGCTTTAAACTATATGAGTTTTCAGCTAAGCCTCTCATTAGCGGTGAAAACCTTTTTCTCTGAAATCTCTTGAACTCTATTTTGAAGGTAAAAATAGAAAAAAAAAGCACTTTATTGAATTGCTATTTTGTAACAGGAGAATTTAATTTATCTTTTCTCCTCCAAAGTTAGTGTTTGCATCAGAGCCTCTGGACCACCCATAATCTGGTAATGGGTTTACCAGAACCCTGAGTCACTAAAGTTTATCTGAGCATTATCTGATTCCCTTATGGTGGGAAGGTCTGTTCACAATTCCCAAATGCATTAAGGAAATGAGGGAGTTGTAAAAACTTTTAGAAATAGATGAAACACCCTTCTGAGAGAAGCTGTGATAAAGGAAAGCAAAAGCTCCTTGGAAGTAAGTGATGTTATTCCTTGAGTTCTTGCTACTTCTTTGGCAGCTGCAATGTTTTTTCTTACTGTGGTGACTGTATTCTGCAGTGTGTACTGAATGCCATCCTGAAATATGTATTTTATAGAAATGCAGAGGAACTACTTTTTATTTTACCTTTACTCATGTAAATGTACTCATGATGTTTAAAAATGCACTTTTACAAAAACATACAAGCACATATGTTACTTTATCCACATGTTCTCTGATCAGAAAAATAAAGAACCTGTTATTTCTTGTTATAGTTATCTAGGTGGTAAAGTAGGGCAGAAATACAATGTGAAAGGAAGGATTATTAAATAATTCCTAAGCAAAAATAACCCATAGAAACAGTATGATAATTCATTAACCACAAGATTGCAAACTTCATTACTCACAAATTGGCAGGTGATAAGAAAGGCGCAAATGCATTTTTATGGCAGGAAATACTTTCATTAAATTAGATTGTGAAGTCATCTCTACAAGTCTTTGCATTCTGTGTTGCCCTATTGGTTTCATATCTCCTTCACTTTCTCTTTGGTGCTGTAGGCAAGGGGGTAGCGCCAGAGCTGGCGCATGCATGCTTGTCAGGTGGCCAGAATTCAGACATTGTCACCGCCTCTCACCTCCTTCACCGCTGTGACGTGTATGTGCCATTTCTGCTGCAATCCTGAAGTGTGCCTGTCCCAGACCTTCATTTTGGTGGAGATGCTCGTTATTCACACAAAAGGTGAGAAGCTGCAGTGCCTCCACTTGAAAAGTGAGACATAAACCAAAGGTAGAGCAACACTGCTCCTAAAGCTCAGTCTGGTTTTAGAGAGATCAGAGAGGCCCATTAGCTCTCCGTAAGACCAGGATTACACCTTGTAGGCCTTTATGTCAGCTGAGCTGTCAGTGTTCAAGTCCCTGTTAATTCTTAACCATATTCCCATTTCAGGAACCTTCCATTTCATTCATTGTCACGTTCTAGATGCCGTGCATTCTGCTACTTCTTCCAAGTCCCATATACTGCCACTTCTTTTTCTATGCCTGCTTTCCATCTTGTGTATAAGCCCTAGAGTTCCAATGCAACAAAGCATTTAAACACATGTTCAGCTTTAAGTTATGAAGTGTTTTGTTGAGTCAAGATCTTTACATTCAACTCATCCTGTTTAAGCAAGAGTAGCCTTTTAACTTTGAAAGGTACAGGGACAAATTCTCAGTGCCACAGCAGACCAATTAATTCTTTTTTTTTTTTTATGAATATCTTCTGTTCTTTGTTATAGTTGCCCTTAGATTCCTATTTTTACTTTCTCTGCTTTATTGTTCCTTTTCTTTTTTTTCACTGTCCTCTTCTACTTAACATTTCTCTTCCTCAGAGTCAGGAAGCACAATTTTATTTTGTAAATCAGAAAATTTACCTTACAATTCATTTGACCAAGTTAGCAGTTCAGATCAGTAGGTCCATGACATGGTACCATGGTACCGTGAGACAGGTGCCAAGGAGCGCCACTCTCACAACAGCAGAGAGTGGCCAAGGGTACTATCTCATCATGGTTTGTCCTGATGGGACAAAAATATCCACACTGGATAAAGGTTGGCTTGATCTAAGCGTGTTTTGTAGGAGAACAGCCCGTGCATGAAGCTGCTTCAGAAAGAAAAGATCTGAAAACTTTAAAATGGAAGTTGAGATCCTTCTCCCTACTTCTGAGCACCGTTTCCCAGAGCTGTGGTGACTCTGCATTGACTTGTGAGAGACATGCCAGTCCTTTTGCTGTCTGCAGTGTTTTAATCTGCTGCAGCATAGCTTTGAATTCAGCACTTCCACTTGCTCTGCGCTGCGGGGTCACTGTGACCAGGCTCCCGCTATCACAGGCAGTGCATCATGCGGTTGCTTTATAAATGTGCCAAGCTCAATATTCCAGCCTTGTAAGTAGCTAACCCCTGCTGCAGCTTCTGAAAAGCTGTTCTAGAGCCTTCCATCTGACTGCTGAAAATCTTTTATTTTGCAAATTTCCTCTACAGGAGTAGTAATTCTAGTGATATGTTTCTAAGTTGACCCTGCACATTTTGATATAAAGATGTGAAGACGACTTTTCGGTCCCTCCGTAAGTGATTGTGTTTCTAGGCTGGAAGTGTTTTGGGGAGTGGGTGTGTGGCAGAGTATACGTCCTTGCATGCGTAACAGCATCGCTTTCAATATGTTAGTCAGCTGTGTAGGCTAAAGTGTATTCCCTGAGTCAAGAGTGTATTTCTGTTTAATCAGAGCGCTGCTTGATTCACACAGGCCAAGGGACACAATTCTGGCTGCTTTCTTAGGAAAACATTTTCATTTGTTATATCACTATACTATTGGCCTGTCTCCTCTTCCCAAGAAATGCACATACATCTCAAATGACTTTAATGACCTCTGATATATTAAAAAGAAGGGTTCTATAACCATATATTTTAGTGAAAACAGCATCAACACAGTGGTTGTGGATGCCTTTGCTTTTGAATATTTTGCAAGATGCATCAGGGTATTTAGTCACTTCACACTGTTACAAAATTATGTGAAGTTTAGATTAGTAACAGGGCATGACATAAAAGCAGTACGTACAGCCTCAAGGTAAAAACTTTGGGGAAAAAAAAAGTTGTGTTTATGGATCATTTTGTTAGAAGAGCTCAGATTGGCACTACGTCTCTATTTTTATTGTGAGAGATACTCGCATCCCTGGCTTCCCTGGCTTGTGGATACCACTAATGTTTCACAAAGCCGTAATAAAGGCTGAGCTCGGTTAAGGAATATGAACCCAGCAGAGTGTGCGGCATGGCGAAGGACACCTGAAGGACACCCGAAAGTTGGCTACACTTCGGTGTTCCCACTTGCGTGTGTCTCCTTCCAGTGGTGATAGCCACAGGATGGGGCGCACGGAATGGGGCACAGCGTTTCTTTCAGTCTAATCGAGTTAAGTGCCGAAGTCCTGACCTTCGGCAAAGCTAAAATGGAAGGATAATGTTTTAGTTGTTTGACAGGTGGCGGATTTAGGCCTTTGCTCAGCTAAGCACTTGGAGTCCCTTGACTTCATTGAGAGTGGTTTATTTAAACCTAAGCATACGATTAAGTTATTTCCTGTGACTGCCTTTAGGAAAACCGCTTCTCGCCTTCCATTCATGGGAGGGGAAAACATATTTAGTTCTGTGCCTGAAGAAACTATTGAACTTCATTAGCTTAAAAAAAAGTAAGGAAAGATTATGCTGAAACTTGGGAGGAAAGGCCAAAGGGAGTCTCTTCTGCACCCCTCTACAGGAATGAGGGCCCTCTGGTCCTCCTCAAAGGAACAGAAAGGGGCGAAAGGCTGCTCGGTTGGGGTTTGTTCAGCCCTGGGCAATGTAGGTAGGTGAGTGTGGAGCTGTACCTCTTGGCAGGAAGGTCATTGCTGATGCAGCAGCAACTGGCCCTTTGCCAGCCCCTGAAGAGCTCCAGAGGTGGATGAGGTCAAATCCAGCTCCACGTTATCTACTGTAGCCTGGACACACGCTTCTTTTTTTTTGCCATTCAGTGGCTTCTGCATCCTCAACACAGCCGCCTTCAGATAAAGCAACCTTCGGTATTTTATGCAAGCTGCAGAATACTTTTTTTTTCTTTTTTTCTTTTTAGTTTTCTGACTCACAGGCCTTTTCTTCAGAAACATAAAATGATTCATATACTGAAGTATATGAAAAGCACTTAGCTCACTTTATATCTGTAAATGGCACTTCATGCATGCTTAACGAGAGCATTCCAAACTGCTAAAACCATAATTTGCTTATGTTGCTTAATGGGGTTCGAATCCTGTAAAGACTTAGGTAAATACTTTAAGTTCATGGTAGGCTTTTGCAGGATTGGGAGCTACAGCTGTAGCATCCAGTGACTTGGGCTTGGTGTATCACATTTCATAAGTTGTCTGGCACAGCACCTGGGAAGAGAGAAAGAAAAATGGAGTTGGCATTAAAATTTGATACAGAAAAGAATGCAAAGAGGCTCCTTTATTGCTTCCACAGGGCTAAGAGAGCTGAATGTTAAAGTACATCAGAAAAAGGAGCTGGAAAGAGAAGTTGAAAAACATTTTTTCTTTCTCTGTGCTCCAGAATTTCTAAAATTAAACTCACAGTGTCTTATTATTTTTATTGGAAGATATGAGGGAAAAATCCCCATGCTGGATAATTCAAAGATCGAACAGATTTATTTAGACTCAATAACTACATTAGCTAGCACTGTCTTTGTAAAAAGCCATTTTGCAGTTACTGAGGCAATGCACATAAGTTATAATTTGCTTTTTAAAATGGAATCAAATAATCTATGAAACTGGGTTTTCCTATCTTTTAATTAGGATCTTTTTTTTTCCTCCCAAATCTTCTAAGAGCCACTTCGGATTACTTAATTTCTAAAAACATATCTTCTACATTTTTATTCTACCAGCCAGAATTCTAAAAGCAGTAAAGTCTTTCAATTGAATTGAAATTTAATAAATCATACATGGATTTGAGGGGACGCAATTTATGTTCTAAGAATCACATTTCTGAAAAAGGTCGAAATCTTTTTTTTTTTTTCCTGATCCTGATAAAATGGTGCTGTGTGCAGCACCTGTTCATTTTCAGTTATTTTATTGCTTAGTGTTTTATGTTATTTCACTGTATTGTTATTTGGAAGAGAATTTTTAGTTTACATTAATCCAGTCCTTTTTGTTTCCTAAAAGAGAAATTTCTGCTCTTCCTCCCCCAATCCTCCGAAGAAGAAAGAGTCACTGATCTTGTCTAAGCTTTGGGGATGATTTATAGGTTACTGATGAAACAATATTAATAGTTAGGAAAGGACCACAAACTGCTTGTCGCATGTATTGAACTCTGTGGGGATCGTAAGTGGGCTGACCTTACCAAACCTGTTATCTGGAATCATTGCTGCAGTCATCAGGCCCCAACTCCAAAATGGCTCCAGCAAGGAGGTCCTACCCTTCCTCCCCGCATGCTTGAGCCTGGAGCCCCATGGGTTGCTGCCATTGAGCGCAGCAAAGCATTGCTGGTCTTTCTGATGGTGCAGCCTTCAGTTTTCCAGTGTTTATCCTTTTCCGATGATGCTGTTGATACAGGACATTTTGTACTCCAGGCTTGGCTGCATTAAAACAACTGCCAGCTGCTCCCCACCGAGGGACACCTGGGAAGGTGGCTCATCTCACCTGCTGCAGCTGCAGCAAACCATGGTCCAAGGACAGAGGAAGCTGAAAATAGCACATGCAAAATAATACCAAATGCCTCCCAAAAAAGTGTTGTATTAGAACCTCCCCCTGGAGGCCAGGAGGGGGAAGCTACAGCTAGGGAAAAATGGGACTAACCAAATGGCAGAAGTAGGATTTGTGTTATGGTTTTGGTACAATCTAGTATCTTGCAAGTGGGACTAACTGATAGAAAATTATCAGCCATTCAGTATTACTAAACTAATACCAGTATCCCTATCACTACTAGAACAGTAGTGATATCAGAGAGGTATAATTTATGAAGAAAGAGTGTTTCTCTAAAAATAAATTATTGTGCCTGATCAGGGACTCCATGAAATTTTATATACACAAGGAATATATATCATGGGATGCCTGAACAAAATCTGTAATCCCCCTTGAGGGAGAGAATGTTGGCCAAACCAGAAGTAGGCTGAGTGAGCAAGGAGCATTTCAGGGGTGGCAATCCATATGATATTCTTCTAGTTCAGTTAAAACTCTGCTGTGGCACACACAAAAAGGCTGCAGTTGACTTTGTAATACACATATATACTGTGGGCATTTGCCTGGGGTCTTCTCCCTGGAAATGTGCCTTACTTAGAAAATTACATGAGCCATTAGATTTGTTTTTCGGTTACTTTTGTCTTTAGAGCTGACTACCAGGAACCAAGAAGGAAAAAAGGTTTCTCTTGGCCTCAACTTTTCCAAAGTTGGGAAGGATCTCCTGAGTGAGTCAGCTGCTTACAGTTTTGTATAAAACGTGGACTGAATGTGAGATGGATAGCAAGTTTGGGCTTTGCCTCTCAGCATATTTTGGGACTGCATGCTAGAGAGGCGATCTGCGTGGGAGCTCATGGGGAGAACCTAGGGAATCCAAGTTACAGCCGAGTAGGAGAAACAGAAAGCCCTTATGAAAAGCTGGTAGGTGACCTGAGCTCTTTCTGTCAGAAACACTGTAGTGCTAGTAAATTGTTCTCAAGGTGAGTGTAATGGAAAGTTACCTACTCAAGTTAAAACTTGAGTAACCTTTGGGAAGTCTTTTCATTTCTTAGCAGGAAGAGTCACATTTGTGTAATACAAACAGGCTTGACTCATTAGCAAACCAAATAATAACCTTGTACTCGGAGCTGCATTCACTGGTGTTTTGCTTCTCAAAGACAACCCTGTAGTGGGAAGGATTGAACTGGCAGGGAGATGACATATAGTTACCTCATTAAGTCAGTCCTTGACTTTGGGCCACAGATACGTGGTCTGTTGAATTTGGCATGAGTTTGTGCTGCCCTGGGGAACAGGCAGGGAAAGTCTTTTCTGGCACTGCCCTCCTCAGCCTTTCACTCTGCTGTGTGAGCCCTGGAGTTGGGGGGAATGCCCCACGTGGGTGTCATGTCCTGGGATCGAGTCTCAGCTCTTAGTAGCTGAAGAGAGTCACCCTGATGCCTATCGTCTTTCACTGTCTCTGCCAGCAAAGCACAGAACTACTTCTTTTTTTCCTGGCTATTTTCAGTGATCTAGACATAAAGGTGTGGTTGTCATGTTAAGGAGTGAAGGGTTTCTTGCCAACAACCAGTCCATTCTCTTTCATTATTTTCTGTTTGCTTCAGCTGAAGGGAATGTGGCAACAGCGAACGGTGAGTTCACAGCTCTGCCAACAACTACAGGTTGTTCAGCAGTGCTAGAGGGGACTGGCTGGATTGTGCACACAAGGCTGTGGAGAAAAAGGAACCCCTTTGTGTAGAAATTTTAAAATGAAAGGGATGATGCTTAGCAGTGAACAGCTTTGAGAATGATGGGGGTTAGAATGGACTCGGTGGTGTGAAGCTGTGGGGAGGGATGTCAAGGCCAGCAGCAAGAGAATGGAGGGATGATGCAGAAAACATCCCAGAAAACATCTCTTGAGTTTTCACATCGAGTGTTTACCTCTCTATTTAGCCAATTGCCTTGGAAATCACGAATAACTACTCTTCTTAATTAGAGCAATCACGATTCCTTTTTTCTTTTTTTTTTTTTTTTTTTGATTTTTTTCATCTGTGATTTTGAGTCCTTTTGTTTTTTTAAAAAAATATTTTCCTACGGGAAAGAAAAAAGTGCAAAATCTGGTATTTTCACCTAGTAGCTGGCTGATTTCTTGCCTTGTGACCAGAAATCAAGAAAGCCCAGTGGGAGGTGATATCCCCATGCTTTGGGCTCTGCAGCAGCCCTGATGCCCTCAGGGAGCAGGACCTGACCGCAATGACTCGTCAGATCTCTTTGGGGCCCCATGTAATTTACTGCCACTTCCGTGTTGTTCAGGCACTTAATGTCCCCTGCATCCTGCCTTGATATTTTTCTGCCTCAGAAGGCAATAATTAAGGACCTTGTCTATAGGCCCTTTTCATTAGGGCCTGCTCACTTGGTTAATTTACCGAATAACAATTAGTCCTGTGCACAGTGTTCTCTGGCAAATCAAACGTGGCTGGCTGCAGGGTTTATTACAGGCTTGAAGCTTGGAGTAGGCGCATTAAAAGTTTCCCCATCTATGAGCCTTTCCATGGCTTGGCAGGCGTGGATTCGGGCCTAATCCAAATCTCCTGTGGAGGCAAGGCTGGGCAGAACGAGGCAGGTCTGGCTCTCCCTTGCTCTGAGATTTCAAGGTCCTACAAACAAAAAGTCCAGAAATTAGAAGAGCAGGTCAGGCTTTTAAGGCAAGAGCTCGCATACAGGGGTGCTACAGGGATCTCCTGGTTGGGATGCGAGACGTCAAGAGTTTTCAGAATCTGTTATAAACAAAACTGAAAGTCTGCATTAAGAATTTACCAGAACAATAATAATGCCGTGATTCTTCAAAGTGTTTGTTCCCGTCACCGGGAACCAAAAGATCAGTGCCAAAAAGGAACAATTAGCAGGGTGATTAAGTTTGTAATCTTCTTGGAAGGCCAACGTGTCCCACAGACCTGGTGCTTGGCTTCTGGCACGCCGGGAGGTGACCCGCAGCTCCGGTCTCTCCCTTTGCTACCGATTCGGGACGTGTTGCAAGTGTCAGGCTCAGCCAGCAATGCAAACGGTTGACAGACAGAAATAAAAGTCCCTAAAGCAAAGCAAAGGTTATGTTCGGTACAAGAGTGTCATAATTTTCTATTTGAGGCGGCATCAGACCAGGCTCTGGGAGTGCCATGAGGGACGTTGTGAGAAGTGGAAATGCCATTCTGGATGCTGTTTCCTTTCCAGGGAAGCATGTGAAAGACATCGCTTTCACAGGGAAGCCTACATGGGGGGGTCACAGCTGCTGCCAATGGGACGGGATGTCTGAGCAGGGAAAGGTGGGGCGAGAGGAGCTGCTCCAAAACAAGCCAGAGAAGCAGCCAGAGAATGTGAAGGTGGAAGTTGGTCGCTAAAATCCTCAGCAATGTTCCTCAGTGAAATCTGGAGACATGGCTTTTTCCCCCACTGTTATTTCTGTATTTGTGTGTGTGTGTGTGTGTGTTTTTTTTTTTTTTTAATCTCTCATTCTAACTTAAACAGGCATGGAAATGTTTTTTGCATGCTGGTGACATCCTGACATTTTTGAACTAGCAGACAGATCGTCTCCACATTTCATTTCAAAAGCAGTATTTGCATCTGTGTGTGATGAAAATGCTGGGCAAGGTTGTGATTGATCACAATGTGTTTGCTTAGCCATGATCAGTTAATAACTCAACACCACCATGTATTAAGTATGGTGACAGTCACATCGCTGCCACACATGCCTCCCAGCTATATGCCATTCACCATTCCCTTGGTCCCCAAAGTCATTCCTGACACTGCCCTCAGTAGTGTGTCAGGGAGAAAAGCGCACCATTTTGCCTAAAGGAGGTACACAGCAAATGCCCACATGTTTCTCCAAAGGTGAGTTGTCTAAGAAGCCTCTCCAACGACTAGCCCAAGCCAGAACAAGCTATAATTATACGTCCTTGTGTTCTGCAGGTGGTATGATTTTTTTTCCACTGCTTTAAGTATGCCACGGTTCTGCTTCAGTGGATCTGCAGCCTTTTAGCAAACTGTAGAGCATGTCCAACTGCTCCTGCACTGCAACACAGGAAAATGGACTGTAACCCTTTGCAGGGGTTATGCAGCTCAGCAGGCTATCTCAGATGATGACCTGGGGAGGAGAAAGATGAAGATGAAGAGCCAGGTGATTAGTGGCCACCGTTACAGGGCCCAGGCATTGCTCAGGATTTTGGGCACCTCAAGTTAATAATCTCGAGAGTGTGACCAGGTAGAGAGAGGACGACAAAGAAGAAGCAGCTCTGAAGGAATTAAACATTAACAGCACAACTGAAATGCAACTGAACAGGAGCGAAAGAAGCTGTTCCCCGGGGAACTGCTGTCCAAGCACAGTCTGTACCCAGCTTTAACAGGCAGAAGGAGTTTGTTTACGGAAACAGACAGTCATCTCCTTCCTCTGTGCCATAAAACATGCCTCTGAAGGAAGCACCAGGAGGAACTTTGCCTAAGCGTGGCTTACAAAGCAACTCCTCCAAGACAAGCCTACCACTTTGAGACATTCCTCTCATTCTCATTTCACATTATCCTAATTTTGTGCTCCCAGGTTGCAGTAGTTTGTGAGGAGAAGGCTGCTGCCGTAACAATGAGGGACCCAGACTCTTGCAATCACTTCTTCATCTATCCAGGTATTCAAGAGCCAAGCTCTTGCAGGAGGACTTACAGTGTGGTTTTGCCTCTGTTAGAACTAAAGGGCAATGCGGGCAGCTACAGACCAGCCAGAAAGAGTCCATCTGCTCCGGCATCCTCAGGAGAAAACTGCACGTGAGAAGGCTGCGCTCCTGCTGTCAGTCCCAGCAAAGTGGCTCACCAACCAAATTAATAAGTAAACGACCCACTGTGCCCTCCCCCCAAGTAACTTCAAATCTGATTAGCAGTCTAAAGAGGGCATTTTTCAAGACTTCAGTGGTTGGATCAGAAGATCAAAAGATCATTGATTCTTTTTATTTTACTTTCCTTCAGAGAAGGAGTTTTTAAAAAAATGCCTTATCAGATGCTTTTTGAATGCCCAAAAGAAAAAAAATTAAGGGGCTTTTATTAGTATTAGTAGTGGTATTCCAACGTGTATTACATGCATTATTATTAATGTTATTCTAGAGGTTCAGTGCCAGTAAATTATAAATAGAAAGAACTGGCAACAAATTAATTAGAGAACTCAAAAAAGTACTGACGATTAGGATGGATGATGAGATGGAAGAGATGAGCTGAGTAAAATGAAGACTGTTAAAACGGCACCTGTGTCTAGCACTGAAATATAGTGAAGAAAAAGTGGGAATGCTCATCTAACAACTGTGCTTCTAACAACCTCTTGTCATATACGGTCAAATTTCTGTAAAATTACTAACATAAGCTCTTATAACATGAAAAGACGTTTATGCTGATATAAATGCATCTCTGGTAGGGATTTCTACTGCTTCTGTAATGATATTCTATAAATTGATATGGTATTACAGAGAGACGTAGGCTTCTCGGAAAATGGAGGCTTACATTCGCCTGTGCTAGATCTAGTCTGTCTCCTTCTGTTGAGGATATTGGTGATGGCACCATAATGGAAAATTCAGTGTCGTTAGCAATAATATAATGCATATAGGGGGAAAACAAGAAAACAAGCCTTATGCCCCCACAAAATGATTGGTTCTGCTCTGACATGGCCTTTTAGGAATGAGACTTGGTGCTATGGTAAATAGTTCCATAAAATCTTAGCTCCTGATTCTGTGACAGTGGAGGAAAAAAAAAAACAGATCTAACAGGGCTTATTTGTGAAAAATGTCTGTTTTAGATAAAGTTGCTGAGTTATTAAACATTGGAGGAGGCTAGGAGAGAAATATATTTTCTTCTTTTTTTCTTACACTCTTCCCTAGGCATCTCCTTGGTCATGGGTTCCCTGTTGGGTTCTCTATTTTAGAGAAAATTGTAGAGCTCCTTCAGGAAGTGAAAGGTCTAGAGGAAAAGAGAAGCCCAGTAGCACAAGAGGCCAAGCCAAGAGAAACCAGCCCCTGGCTGGGAAGAGGCTGTGGGAGACAAGGTAGGAAGTCCCTGGCAGTGTGGGCTGTGGAGACTTCTCCTTCCATTTACATTTATTTTCATTGCATTTTCACACACTTCAAAACTGAGTGCTATCCAGTCCTCATTCTTCCTCTAATGAAACTCCAACCAATTGAGCCTGTAATATTTTTATGCCCGAGAGACACTCCCTCCACAGCTCCATTTCTTCTCAACCTCATCGAGTTTGACAACAGCTTTGGTTGCCCAAATCCCACGTAACTAACCATTTGGGGATGGATAGTGCTGCTAAATGAACTTCACTTGTGCTTGCCAAGACCTCAAGGAGCAGGAGACCTCAGTCTCCATCATCTCATCTCCAGCATGTGCAGGTTGCAGCAACAACCCCAAGGTTGTTGGGTTACTGGACCCCCCCCAAGGGTCCGATATCCCTGACCCGTCGCTGCCCTTCAGGGCTCTGTTTGGGCTGAAACACGAGCTACATGGGAGGGTTATGTGCTTTCCAGTGGGGTGCTGTGGCACTAAGAGCAGATGGAAGGCTTCTCTGAATACCTGATTTTTACCTTGACAGTTTCTCTTGACATGCTGCTGTTTAAGAAGTACTTTTCCCCTCTCCCTCTTCACTTTTCTGTGTGTTCTTTTTTTCTGTGGCAGTATTTTTCTCTTGATATGTTTTGTTGCTGTTAAGGACCTTGCATAATGTTTCCTTTTAAATGGTTTAATTTCAACGTTTTCTCTTACTTAAAACTTCCTAGTTGCTATGTGACTCTGCTATGCGGTTTCTAAGTCTTCTTTTGCTTTAGTGCCCTTTATCTCTTAGGCGGTTTCCCTTGAAAAGCTCTGCAGTGGTGATAGCATGAAATATATCATCTGTATCTCTCGGTTCATAATGTAGAATTTTAATATATCTACAAGAGAAGTGGATGCAGACCAAACAAGCATTTTGTAGGGTGCAATAATGGTTATTTATTTATAGGATTCTTGTTTTCTAAAATTCTCAAATAGCATGAAGAGAAACTTGGCCATATTTTAAGACAAGACTTTTTTTTTTCCTCGTACATTCTAGTCATGCCACAGGCTTTCCATAAAAAGAACTTTTATTTTTGTATTATATGCCCAGAACAGTTATTGCGGGACTGGACATTGCCAGGATTTGATACTGAGAATGCGCAGTCTGATTTTTTACAGGCAGAGTGCTCACGGCTTTTCTTGGAGCCTTTGTGAGTGGCAGGTGTTCCAGGTCCCCAAACTAGGATGTTTATAGTTTGACTCACTTTCAGTGTTAAAATGTTTGAATCCTTCTCTCCAGATCCTCTAAAATACATCATTTTAAACAGAAAATTTAAACATTTGACTCCAGTACCAGTTTAAAATGCATGACACTGGGTTTAATCTGAAGCCCACCCAGAGCAATGAAAGTCTTTTTGTTGATACTCAGGCTGTAACTGGATTTAAAAAGTGACCTACATCTTTTGCTCCATGTCTCAGGCTCTCTTTTTTCAGCTATCCATAGGTGGTCTAAATTTACAGCTGCAGTATGAAAACGTGAATCTGTGAACAGCGGAGGGTCTAGCTATTTAAATCACTTTCTGGCCTCATTTCTGAACCTTGAACAAGACTTGCACTTCCCAGTTTTGTCAGTAGAGTGAAGCTAGTGAATATTTTCTTTGGTGACCATTTTCATCTGCAGTTCATAGCAAGAGCTATGACAAAGCCAACAAAAAGTGGCTGATATTCCTCATTCTACTTACTGAAATGCACTGGCTAATTGGGTTGGCCCTCTGGTAGATGTGGGGTTTTTTGTTTGGTTGCTTGAATTTTTTTTTGCTTGTCGATACAGTTGTGCTTATACTGAGAGGCCTTTGCATACAGAGAAACAATTGGACTGTGAGTGAGCCCTCAGTCTCAGTGCTGTCACCGAAAACCATAGTTGATAGACTTAATTCCTCAGGAAAGGCAGAAGCTGTGTTTGAAAAAGCTATCGGACATTTTGTCACCTTTTTTCCTAAATCTGCATTGATATTAGTGGAGCAATCTTGCATTGGAGCAGTCACTGCAAGAGGAGAGTGGGATGTGGTCATGAGGGTGGGATGTCTGGTAGGCCTTGGTGCACCAAGAGTGCTTGCTCTCTTGCCCATGCGGCCCATCAGTGGGGGGAACCAAATTGCACTTGGAATCAGTGGGACATCTTGTCCTTTGGAGATCACTTAAACTCTGCTTAAAATGAGCTTTATTACTATGGAACTTCTAATTTAGCTCTTGGAAAGCGGCACATACTATATGTGCAGTGTTGTGTCCTCCCCACTTGTGCCAGCCTGAAGTCACCTACTTGTTGGCTTGCAGTCATTCACAAGTGTAGTAAATTGTTTTAGTTTCTGGATGGGGTAGATTATGGGGTAGATGACCTGTCAGGACATTCCTGGACTGCAAGTACAGTGAAATAGTGAATCAAAGCAAAAACACAGTGCAGATCATGAGGGCATCAGTCAGTAGTCTTTGGTTCTGTTTCGTGTACCTAGGAAATGGTTGATTTCAGCATAATGGTGATTTTGTGATACCACTCCCAGGAAAAAGGCACAATGATTTATCTACCTAATGGATGTAGTAAAAGCATTGATGACTCTACTGTTGGTTAGAATAAATGTGCTTTTTATTATGCCTGATTTGTCTTAATTGTAGTACTATTAGAAAATTTTCTGGAATGAAAAGAATATTGTATTAAATGCTGAACTGCATTTTCTCAAGCAGCAGTTGCTCTCAAGATAGCAATAATGTTCACAGAGAGAACTGCATGTGAAAACTGGAAGGTCAGCTATTCACACCTGCTGAATACTTCAGATTGTGTTTTTTGTTATGTTTTGTTAGGAACAAGACTCCTGCTACCCCTTGAGAGCTTGCTCCTAGGTTACTTATGCTGGTTAATATCAACATACTTGATCACATCAGGGTACCAAAATGTTTTTTGAGCTAGTGGTTTCATCCCCAAATGCCTACTGCCATGATTTGGGTTTTCATGAGTTAGGTGTTTATATATACTGCCTATACTTTACTCTCCCTGCATTCTCTTCATTTGTTGCTACATAGCAGCAGAGAGTAATTTAGCTCCCCAGCAGTGTGTTTTAGTAAGAAAGAAAATTGTCAGTGTCTACTTATACTGTACAATTCAGTAATTGTACCGCACACCTTGGCCAAATTCCTGAATAATAGGAAACTAAAAAAAAGTTCTTAAATTCATATTTATGTTTCTAAGCAGACAGTCTGATTTTTCAAATATTGAGTCTACCCTTACTCTTGTTGACTTTTTGGGAGCCAGAAGGTTATCAGTGTTTTGAAAATCAGGCCTGTTTCTTCTTCTTCCAGTACAGGGAAGCCAGACTTTATTCTAGACTCATTTTAATGCATATCTCTGTATCTTTGTAATGCCTCTTTTATTTGCTGCATTGCAATAATTCCTAGTGGAGCTTTTCAGGCAGTCTAAATGATCAACTAGGATTGATTAAAATGTCCAGTACAAAAAGTTTCCCACAAGGTTGCTACTTAAAATCTTTGCTAGAAGATATAGTGATGCACAGAATAAGAATATTTCTGGCAGGTCCTTGTGCTGTTTTCATAGAAGGGCTGACTATAAAAATCATCTTTCATGAAACGTATGTTTCACTCCCAGAGCCTGTCAACAAGCCAGAGTGAACTGAGGTGCATCAGAAAGACTCATTTTGTCCCTGGCAATATTAGGAACACTCAGTGCACTGTTAGTGAGGTTTGTCTCCTGTGTGTCAGTGCCTCAAGGCTTCCCAGCTCTGAATAAGTTCAAGGAAAGTCTGATTCATTACTTCAGGGCCTGAGCTGAATTATTTCCTCCTTTTAAAAGAAATTGCCTGAGCCCCAAATGCTGGCTGCAGCAGTGTGAAGGAATGGTCATTTGCTTTGCACCTTGCTGCTCATCTGCAATAAGAGGAGACTCTCTTTTATCTGTGGGCTCAGACACACAGCAGAAAGACTTTTTGACCTAAGATAAAACAATGACAAAAACATTCCCGTGCAAGCACAGCATGCAGGTACTTTGGGATGCTTCTGGAATATATTACTGGGGATAACTTTCTTTTAAAAGAAAATTCTGCCAGTACTGTTAGAAAAAAAAAATCTTGTGTGATGAGGAGAAAGAGAAAAAATTAGTCTTGATAATATTTTAAAAAATTTAAAATTCAGGAGGCCCTGTAATGGCCCCAGATATAAAATGGAGGAGGGTGTTCTGGCACAATTAAGAAGTGCCACTTCGGAAGAGTTTTTTAACCTCTGGGATTTTTCATTTCTTTTGTTTTGACACCCTCGTGGGTCAATATGTCCTGCATTTTCAATAATCAATATGTACCTCATTGCTCAAATGAGGACTGCTCCTGAGAAAAGAATTTGGGTCTTCAAGCGCTCTGTGGCTAATGCTGACTGTCTATTTCCATTCCCCTTGCAGAGGCACAGCAATAGCTGGAATTGTTTTCGGGATAGTATTTATAATGGGAGTGATTGCTGGGATTGCCATCTGTATCTGCATGTGCATGAAGAACAACCGCGGGACTCGAGTCGGGGTCATCCGCACAACGCACATCAACGCCATCAGCACGTACCCAGGTAAAGAGCCTAAGTGACACCCTTGCAAGATCCCCCGTGGTCACGATAGGAGCGAGTCCGTGCAGAGTGATGACTTTGCAGCACACCGAGGCTGCCTCCCACCAAGGCACTTGCCATGCAATGGCTCCCCACCACGTGGAAGCAGCCACGCTGCTGAAGAGCAAAGCGCTTGTGCACTAAATATACTTATGAGCAAGCTACCCAGTATTTAATATGTGCTCCATTGTCATAATCACTGTGCTTAGCATCTATTTTCTCCTCCATCCTCTTACTTTACACTTAAACTAAACCCAGCTATAATCACCCTTATTATTGCAACATTGTTTTGCATAGGCAGATGAGTAATGAGAGAAAACTGCAATGTTCTCGAACATGAATTGCTGAAGAACTACTTTAGAAGCTAATAGTCACGGCAAACTGTAAAAACAAGAACAAAATGAAGGCTCTGGGGCTCTAACCTTTTTCTCCTGAAGGCTGTTCCTGCACTGACTCACACCCTACGTATCCACCGCCAGGCAGTTAGACTCTGAGTGCTGCCCATTCCTGCTGCAAACAGCTGCTTGAGAAGTCCTGCCTCTCAGCAGCAGCAGTTTTTGGAGGATGAGACAAGCTTGGAGATTATTTTCATATTTCCCCTCCGCATCAGCAGGCATGGAGCAATGATTGGCCTGGCTCTAGTTTTGTGATGTTTACAACCGTCCTGCCAGTGGCAGTTTGGGACAAGGATGGGGAGTGATGGAATGCCCTCCCTTTGGCTCAGGCACTGTGGCAGCCGCGTTTTTGGAGAGGAAGGAGTGCTGGTCCTGCTGCAGAGGGACTGAGGCTCCCTGCCCTCCATCACAGCTATCCCAGGATCCTGTTTTTTTCTCTTATTAAAATGCTCTTTCAGTGCCAGTCTGCTTGAGATGTCCAGGGAGTGGATAGGAAAGCCCTAACAGTTACATGGACAGTGAAGAAACGGACTCTGGAGCTTAAACTTCACAGAGATCACTCTAGCAGGGTCTTGGTGCAGAGCCCTCAGCGCCTACCATGCTCTGTGCTTGGGTTGATCCTTCCCCCAGGTTGGCAGAAGCAATTGAGAAAAGGCTTTCAGCTTTTGCCTTTCATTTTTTCCTAAATGTCTGACCTGCTTTAAAATATGGGGCTCTCCTCAGATTTCTCCACTGGGCAGTACAAGGTGAAAGCCCTGTTCTTAACGCAGCCTGAGTCCTAGGAACATCCTAGGAAGATGTCGCGGTTTTCTCCTGCCGCGTGTAATGCCGCTGTGCAGCAAGGAGCTTTGCGCTCTGTTCAGCATGTGGTTACGCGTCTCCTGGGGATCCGCGGGCAGTGAGAGAAGCCTGCAAAGGTCAGCAAAGGCCCTGGCTATAGAGTCACTCTGAGATAAATCCGTGTTGCTGCTGAAAGGGAATAAAGCTGCTAAAACCAAGCTAAAATCCTCCCTTTAAAATATTAAGCTTTCTTCCGCATCACCCTGGTGTCATCTGCCATATGGCAACCTGAGCAGCGCTACCAGCATAGAACGCAGATAGGGATTGGGATGAGGAAGGGGCAATAAGCAGGGGCTTGCATTGTAACACAGTGATCGTGTAATGATCGACAGCGAAAAAAATAAAAGCATATTGCCTGGAGACTTGCATCTCCTTCATGGAAGTCTGAATTTAAACCTGAATACACCTAAGGGCCTGTGCATGGAAAAAAAAAAAAAAAAGATTGATTTTTAACTAATTCTTATTCCTTTCACCCCATTCCAGTGGCCCCTCCACCATACAGCTACGACTACGAGATGGAGTACCCCGCAGACCTACCTCCTCCGTATACTCCAACCCCACAGGCACCGATGCAGTACCCCCCACCTCCTCCCTACCCTGGCTACTCAGGGAAATAACGGAGCTGCACCGTGCGGACCTTGATTGCCACTTGGAGCAGCCAGCACCGTGGGACAGGAGTTTTTGACTCAGGGATGAATGGATGGAGACTGCAGGGACAAAGGTGGCCAGGAACTGGCGTAACCCAGGGAAATATTGCCCACTGCAGCTTGCCACACTAGAAGGTTGAACAATGAGTGGATGAAGAAAGTTACCGCAGTTTAAGGCAGCCCTTATCATCAGCGCTTGGCTTCAGCAGATCGGAGCGTCGCCCTTCCCGTGTCGCAAGGCGCTTCGCGGGGAAGGCTCCCACCATCATGCTCAGTATCTGTGCTCTGCCTGGTCGTGAGACAAGGCCAGCGAGGAAGACAGGAGCTGTTGTCACCCTCCATTGCAGGATGGCAGTCGCAGAGGATCGGCTGTGCATATGGACCTGATAAATATATTGCAAAGAGAGGTGCTGTCGGAGTTTCTCAGTAGACAAAAAGTGACTGGTATTATTTTCGGCCAAACGCAGGCTGCTTTAAGTGCCTACTTTTAAACAGGTTGAGGCTAATTTCTGGCCTAGAATGTAAATGTAAAGAGCATTTTTTTATATGTGGGTTACACTAATTTATAGCTGATTTATTTTTATGTGGACTTAAATACTGTCTACATTGAATATATGCTACTTTATTCTCTTTTATCACCAAATGATATTGTATTGATACTCTTTTTTGTTTGTTTTTTATAAATACTGACTTAGGAAAACTCCGAAACAGGAGAAGAAATACAAATCATGTCTTAAAGCAGGTTTGACTTTCAATTGGATTACTGACTAAACTACATGAAGACCAACTTTTTAAAAAATGAGTATTGTTTTGCAGTAATAATGATATTCAGCTTAACCAAAGAGGTGAGCAGAAAGACTGAGTATCAGATTCCTTCTGTATGCAGTCTTGGGCATTTCAGAATTCAATGTACAGACATTTATGATTTAAAGCATTACATATCTTTGCTGGGCAAACTCTAATTCAGCAGCAACAGGAATTTGACTTCAGAATAGATATTCACCTACCTAAAGCATCATCCTTTGATGATAAGTGTAGCATTTTTCTCGTTTTTATATGCAAACCACAAATCAATTAGTTCTCTTGAAGAATTTAAAAATGCTGACGTGCTTCAGCTTCGGTTGGGTGGCCGGAGTGTTTGAGAACTTTATAGACAAAAATAGTACAAGGTGAAAAAAACACATGGCACCTAAAGTTATGGCCAGCAGTGGCATTAGGGAAAGACAACATGTAATGTGTTTACATGTTGTCCACTGTAGCCTTTTTTTTTTTCTAAGGGTATCAGTATATTAATGAATAAAAACACAGTTTGCACATGGTGGTGTCCATAGCACAGTCAGATCAACTAAACAGCTCTCATCACCCTCTCAGTAAGGTGTATTTTTGGCATTCAGCCTGGCTTGAGGGAAGAATTCAAACAACCTTGTAACTTTAAGCACACAAGTTATTCATAAGCCTTCTTGTATCCGAGACCTTACTGACTGTTCTTGCTCAGACTGCTGTAATTGCATTTGTCCTTTATGGGACATAACTGATTAACCCTATCCTCTTGACAACTCTGCTTGAAAGCATAAACGTCCTCAGTTCTCACCACTGTAGCTTTGGAGGATTTACACTGTGGCCTTTGTCCAACGTTGAGGCGGAGCACCATTAGGTATCCAAGGATTTGTAACCCAGTTGGAGGAAAATCAGACTGTGGCACAGTTTTTGTTTGCTGCTGGTTCCTTAGAGTCTTCCCCAAAGAAGGAAGGTTATTTTCACATTTCTGTTATGCTGTTCATGATATGTCCACAACTTTAAATTTACTTCTACTCTGGGATATGTGCTGTAATCTGGTTGCTAACATGACTTCTCTTAAAGGATGGATGTTCCTCAGTTGAAATCCTCCCATAAATTGCAACCTTTTGTGCATAGTGTTTTGGCAGTCCCTACTTAAGCCATCTGTGGGGTTATTGGTGTACCTGCCAACCTTCCCATCCAGGCTGGTGGTCAGCATGAATAACACAGTAAGCAACATTTTCTCTGTGGGAAATTCTATTTTACATAGTTCTACACTGGTACTCCAGCACTTTACAGTTGATCTCACCAGATGATGTTTCTGTGCCAAAATACTAACCTTCAAGTAATAAGTATTTTCATTTCTCCCATTCTTGTGTTTTATTATATATGTATTTGTAAAGCAGTGAACAAGCAGACCTTTAAATCAAAAAGTAGTTTGCATTCGATGAATCCAACCTCCTGAAGAATAAAGGAAAACTGTCTGACAGATCATAAATCTTCCCTTAGCGGAAGAATTTTCCCAACTGTGACATTTGTTAGAACCAAGCTATAGAGTGGATTTCTTAAATAAAAAAAAACATTTATGGAAAAAAAAAAGAAGACCTCTTTGGCCTGTGTTTTTGAGTTTTGAGATTACGTGTTGTCTCTGATGTTACTGCATAAGTCACAGTGATCTGAGTACCTAGAGTGGACATACAGCTTATTCAAGGGAAAATTACAGAAATAGCAGCATGAAAATTTCATAGTGATAAAGAGATCTGTTTGTCTGATGTAAAAACACTTGTGAGGGTGTTGATTTTAGAGCGATTTTTAGATACATACGTATTGGGCAATAGCAGACGTGATTTTATTTCTCAAAGGACACAACATGTCTTGTCCTTGCTAAGTGCATAATGCATAAAGATATTTTGCTTTTAGTGCAAATCAGGTAAAACTAGCATGAAGTAGAGTCTTTTCAAAAAAGTATGATTTTTGTATTGCAAATACATGAGCAAACTGAGATAACCAAAAAGGTGGAGGAAGTCTGAAAGGTTTATAAAAATAAAGAGAACAAAGAAAAAGTTGCTGCATAAGCATTTGCTAATACTAAAGTTGAGTCTAGCTGAAAAAGTGTTGTTACACCTTAGGGGTTATTTTCTTTGTATGGAAACATGTAATTTATTCAACATCTTCATACTCAAAGCTCCTGCAGTTCAGATATTGCTGGCTGCTAGTCATTTATTTTGTTCCACATGAAGTGCTTGCAGTCTAGTGGGTTAGTCCAACGAGTTTTTATGTAGTCACTTCACAACAACTACTTGCTTCACATATTTCAGCCTCATGCCCTACATTGTATTGTAAAATAAGAAAAATTGTTTAAATCTATGGCAGACAATGGACAAATGGTCTTTTGCTTTTTTTCACTTGGCAGTGGATAGTATCACTAATTTGGTCAGACAGTGAATACAGCATTGCCCTAGGCAAATCGTATACTTTGACCAAATGCTACTGATGTTCTTGCAGTCTCAGTTTGCTCTGCTTTTAACTCATGACGTCTGAAACGGGGAGGAAGCAGGTTACTGTGCCGGCAGTGCACTACCTGATCCCACGAGCCTTCCTCCTTGAATTTGCAGTTTAGCACATTAGAGACTGCCTGGGTGCATGATTGTTGTGATGGATTGGAAACAGCAGGAGATGCAAGTGCTTGCAAGAACACATATGCTTGCATATGCTCTGATGCCAGTCCTCCTTTGTGGAAAAAAATAAATCCTGCGTGAAGCCGTAGTTAATTATGTATCGTGGATATTGCAAGCCATGATTCATTTGACAATTTTAATCTGGCATTTCTTTATTTTTTTTTCCCAGAATAAGCTACTTCCAAACCAGTTATCTCTTTGACAACCTACTTTTGCTAGGGTATATTCCAGACAGCAAGAGAAATCTATATGAGTGCTAATGACCCATTTGGGAAACTGCAAATTAGGTAATGATCAGTTAGAGGAGCTAAAAAGCCAAGGCAAAGCCAGGGGAAGATAATGTACTAGGTTGCCATTACCTAAATGACACGCTCCAATGAAAAGATCATTAATGCTATTATAAACCTGTTTTAATTAATAAAAAATGTGAGCATTTACCTTTTTAATGTTGGGTAATGCTGGAAAGATGCAGCTTTAGCAGCGTACAAGTCAAGTTTTTCATTAGTTCCACAATGAAAAGTTTAGATTGCTTCATAAAACACCTAGATCAATATTAACAGTGTTCCCGGTACAGTAAAAATACGTCCTTTCAATTTAAAGCAAACACTCCCAAGACTTTTTGTTATACCACAAGAATTTTTTTTTTAATGTAATGGGATAGTTCATAAAGCACTGATGGCTACCTATTAGTATAGTAAATATTCTATGTTTCTGTATTCATTTTGGAGGCTCTCCAGATGCTTCAGCAACTAGCTAAATAATTATTGTGGTCGCCTTGGAATAAATCTCAACAGGTAGGTCGCAGCACACAATAATAGTATGTAACACCTTATGGCAGAAATTGCACAAAGGAATTGAGTGAAATTTAATGTATTTCTTTCTTCAGTTTCACTAAAAAGTCATTGCTTGGCCAAAACACTTTGAGCAAATAATTACAAGGACCTTTTTTCAAGTGTGCTCCAGCATTACTTTCTAGTAGATACATTCAGTCTAGTGGCTGCATTTATATTGCAGCAATGCCTGAGATCTGAAAAGAGAAGCCTCCGTCCAAACCTGAATTAGAGTGTATCATCTCTTTCATTCTACTGTGCATTTGAAGGTTCATAGACAAAACTGACAAATGAGCAGAGGAGTGAAGAAAGAAGGGGTGCTAGTCCTTCATTTTACCACAGCGAAACAGAGGCTGGAACAAACAAAATGGACAAGATTTTTTATTTTGTACAACTCACAGAGGAAAGATTGTTATCACTGTGGACTATCATTGAAAGGAAGACTGGAGGCTATGAATAAAGTTAAAGCACTGCCATGCAACCAGTTTAATAGCTTAAAGAAGAATCCAGGAAGCTCAGTCTCAGGGAGAAAGCAACTCAAGGTGCTGGAGGCAATAGCAATCACAGTAATGTTTGTGGAGCTGCTTTGTTGTGAAGGTTAAGTGGTCAATATTTATACAGCATTGGAAAGAGAAAATGTTAATTATTTTGTTATGCTCAACGCTATGAGTGGTTTGCCTCATTAACCGAGGGTAGGAAAGGACAGGCCTTTGGATGCCATTACTATGACTGTAAGCACTAACAATCAACTAAAGCCAGCAGAAACAAAAGGAAAGGCAAAGATTTAGGTGCTTGTGAAAAACGTGGGGTTTTTTTGCTAACACGGAGTGGGGAGCTGGTTCCTTAACTGAGGCAAGCTCACCTGCCTCCAGCAATTTTAAACATCTGCAGTGAGGGGGAGCGAGAACATTTTGTCCTGCTGCTCTTCCTGAGGCTGGAGTCTGAGCTGGAGCTGCAGGTGCTCCCACAGGAAACCCACCGCACGGATCGGGGCTCACAGCAGTTCTTGCTTCTGGCACACATGCTGACCATGTCGACCATCTTATGCCATCACCATCACAACACACCTAAGGATACATTCACTTCAAGAACAAGGCCAGACATTTCTTCATGTCTAGGAAGCAAATTCTAGCTTTCTCTCAATATTGCATGGAGTGGAAATCATCTTTACAGATACTAATCTGCTCACCAGAGGTGACTTCTGGCAGTTTTTCCCAATTGCCCAATCTTCCTCATTATTGTGGAATTCCTTTCTAGTGATTCATCCTTTTGCCCTGTTTTTACATGCTGCCTTAAGATCCCTTATTTTACTGTTGCTTACCAGAGAGCTTTTCTGAAGAGCACTGATGACAGGAAAACATTTTCCAAACAAGACCTTTCCTCTGCCCTCACTGCATTACCACCTTTAGGAGCTGTGAAGGCTGCAGGCTGCCTGCAAGAGTCATCCCTACCCTGGTTTTATACCTTGCTCCTCTGAAGCGGGGGAATGCCAGCTGCTTGCCAGTTATCCCGAGATCACCCTTAGCACAAGCTTTAGTTGTGGTAAAATTGGAATCTCCATATGTTTTCCAAAGATCTAAATATGATTAAGAAGTTTAGAGATGGAAAAAGGTATCATGCCTACATCTGCTTGCAGGTTTAGCTCAGCTCTGACAGATATCTTTCTCCTTGTGTATATCCAGCTATCAAGCCAATAGGATATTTCACATTTTCTGAATGGACGTCTGGTTCACTCTTTATATATCTAAATTATATCTTTTATCTACATATATCTGAATATATAGATACATAGACAGATAGATTCTCTATATTCATCAAGGATATACATGACATGTTTCTCTATATTCATCAAGGATATACATGACTCTGAAACCCAGATATTCCCTGTACTGTGGTTGTACTGTGGTTTCAGTGCCTCTACTCCCCCTGCTTGGCATCTGGAGCTCTATGAGCTGGCATTCAATTCTCAAGTTGTTTATTTTTTCTGAAGTGTAATCTGAAGTGTAATATTTTGTCTATCTTAATTTTTAGATATTGTAATATCACTTGATCCTATCCAGATAGTAACTTGATAATGACTAGACTGTGCTTGATTAAACAAAAAGTTAATCTATGGCTAGAAATCCAGTCAACCTATGTAATGGGGCTTGAACACTAGTAAACTGCATTTGGACCCTGAAACTTAAATTGAACAATAACTTGACAACACCAGATTACATAGGTTTCATGATGGGATATGCAGAATGTAAACACTAAATAAATTTGTAGTGCTCCCTACTGGTCTTATTTGGGACTGAGTATCACAGAAATTACCAGTTTGCTGTGACAGGTTTGGGGTGGATGATTATTTGCTGGACCATAAAGGGATACCACAGTATCTGCTTTCTATTGATTGCCTTGCCTAAGAGGCAAGGTTGCTTCTGTAGCTCTTACCCTCACATGAACAGGAATTTATGAAATCATCTGAGGCTGCCTCTGCCAATTAACATCATCATTATTTCCACATTCAGAAAGCAAGACAGAGCTTCTGTTGGCCATTCATCAAAGGAATGCTGTGGTGCTGCAGTCTCTGCAATTCTGCCTCAACTGAGGCCTAAACAGGTAAATTCTTGAGAACTAGGAAAGAAAATAAGCATATAATTTATGCTGTATACTGTTCTTCATTTTCTATTCCTCTTCCTGAAAAAAATATATCAACATAATCCATGTGTATGTATTTTTGTTGCTTATGTTTATTGCTGATTATAACTTATGGTCAGTTTCAGTGAGTGAAAACTGAAAAGTGCATCTAGGTATGTGGCCCAGAGAGAAGACACTGTATATTTAAAGGACTGAAGTCCTCAGAAAAGGTAAAATTGACTGGAAATATGATCAAGGAAGTCACACCACAAACAGGTATGTTTATGGACATTTATCTTTAAAATTCAAAGAATAGATTCCTCCCTATCCCCTTCACACCTCTCATAATCATTTTAAAAAGATAAGGACAGCAACATATGTTCTTTCTCCCACTGATGATTTCACTGATGAGAATCGCCTTTATAAGCCTGATCTACTCACCCATTGGTGAACTTAGAGAGGGATCCTATATATAAGAAATATCACTAAGGATATGAAAAATGGTTTGTTCAGATCACGGATGATGAGTAGACGTTGTGGAATGTAAGGGAAAGCAAAGCATCCCACTCTTTGGAGCTCAAGATTCACTGAAGTGTTGGAAGCTTTTTCCTCCATGGATACAAGACTTACTCTGCTCATAACAGGGATGCAGGGATGCAATGAGGAAGGCCAAGGCCCATGTGGAATTAGAGTTAGTGAGAGATGTCAGGGGCAACAGGAAGGGCTTCTATAAATACATCAGCAGCAAGAGAAAGACAAGCGAAAATGTTAGTCCGCTGCTGAATGGGGAGGGTGCCTTGGTGGTGGAGGATGCAAAGAAGGCAGAGTTACTACATGCCTTCTTTGCTTCTATCTTTATTGCTAAGGCAAGTCCACATGAAATACAGAGCCCGGAGACAAGATTGATAACCAGAGAGGAGGACTTTCTGCTGGTTGAGGAGGATTGGGGTAGGGGTTATTTAGGCAAACTGGGCACCTGTAAGTCCACAGGCCCAGACAGGATGCACCCAGGAGTGCTGAGGGAACTGGCAGCGGTTGTTGCTCAGCCGCCCTCCATCATCTTCAAGAGGTCATGGAGGGCAAGGGAGAAGTGCCGGAGAACTGGAAGAAACTAACGTCATTCCAGTCTTCAAAAAAGGCAAAGGGAGGAGCCGGGAAACTACAGACAGGTCAGCCTCACCTCCATCCCTGGGAAGGTGATGGAGGAGCTTCATCCTAGAGGCCTTCACTAGGTATGTCAAGGAAAAGAAGGTGATCAGGAGTAGTCAGCATGGATTCACCAAGGGGAACTCGTGTTTGACTAACCTGATAGTCTTCTAAGATGAGGTGACTGGCCGGATGGATGATTGGAGAGCTGTGGGTGTTGTGTACCTTGACTTCAGCAAGGCTTTCAATACCTTCTCCCATAACATCCTCATAGGAAAGCTCAGGAAGTGTGGACTGGATGAGTGGACAGAGAGGTGGATGGATGGCAGAGCCCAGAGGGTGGTGATAAAAGGGGCCGAGTCTAGTTGGAGGCCTGTGGCCAGTTGTGTCCCACAAGGGTCATTACTGAGCCTGGTGCTCTTCAACTTGTTCATCAATGACTTGGACAAGGGCACAGAGGGCACCCTCAGCAAGTTTGCAGGTGACACCAAACTGGGTGGAGTGGCCAACACTCCCAAGGGCTGCGCTGCCATTCAGAGAGACCTGGACAGGATGGAGAGGTGGGCAGAGAGGAACCTCATGAGATTCAACAAGGACAAGTGCAGGGTCCTGCACCTGGGGAGGAATAACCCCAGGCACCAGTACAGATTAGGGGTTGACATGCTGGAAAATAGCTCTATGGAAAGGGATTTGGGAGTCCTGGTTGACAACAGGTTGACCATGAGGCAGCAATGTGCCCTCGTGGCCAAGACGGCCAATGAGATCCAGGCTGCATCAGGAGGAGCGTTGCCAGCAGGTCGAGGGAGGGGATCCTGCCCCTCTGCTCAGCTGTGGTGGGGCCGCACCTGGAGTATTGGGTGCAGTTCTGGGCTCCCCAGGACAAGAGGGCACGGAGCTTCTAGAGAGGGTCCAGCAGAGAGCCACGAAGATGATTAAGGAACTGGAGCATCTATCTAATGAGGAAAGACTAAGCGAGCTGGACCTGCTTAGTCTGGACAAGAGAAGGCTGAGAGGAGATTTGATCAACATGTTCAATTTCCTGAGGGGTGACTGTAGGGAGGATGGGGCCAGGCTCTTCTCCGTAGTGGCTGGTGACAGGATGAGGGGTAACGGGGGCAAGTTGAAAAATAGCAAGTTTAATCTCCATACGAAGGAAGAACTTCTTTACTGTGTGGGTGACAGAGCCCTGGCACAGGGTACCCAATGAGGTTGTGGAGTCTCTTTCCCTGGAGATCTTCAAAACCCGCGTGGACACCACCCTGTTCAACATACTCTACGACTCAATGAGGCAGGGTTAGACTAGATGTTCTCTAGAGGTTCCTTCCAAACTTAACCATTTGTGATTATGTGTGACTGAGGGTAAACAGGGCAAGGAGGGCTGAGGTTAAACAGAGTGAGTTCAGGAATAGACCTGAGGGTAAACAGAGGGAGGAGAGGGAGGATAAACTGATTGAGGGTAAACAGGGGGAGAAGAAATGAGCGTGAAAAGAAGGAGTAGGGGTGAGGGTAAACAGGCAGAGTACAACTGATGGTAAACGGGGGAAGTAGGACCAAAGGTAAACAGGGCAAGCAGGAATGAAGGAAAACATAGTGAGTAGGACTGAGGTTAAAAACACAGAATAGGACTGAGAGTAAACAGGAGGAGTAGGACTGAGGGTTAACAGGGGAAGTATGACTGAAGCTAAACGAGAGCAGTACGACTCAGAGTATAAAGGGAGAGTAAGCGTGAGGGTAAAAAAGGGGGAGTAGGACTGAGAGTACCCAGAGGGAGTTGCACTTAAGAGTAAACAAAACAGTTAGGATGGAGGGTAAACAGTGGGAGTCTTACTTTGGGTAAACAGGGAGAGTAGGACCAAGGGTAAACAAGGCGAGTTGGACTAGGGAAAACAGGGGGAGTACGACCTAGGGCAAAAAGGGCAAGTAGGATTCAGGGTAAATAAGGGCAGGACTGAGGTTTAACAGAGGGAGTAAGTCTGAGGGTAAACAGGGGGAGTAAGACTGAGGGTAAAAATGAGGAGTACAACCAGGGGTAATCAGGAGTAGAACTGAGGGCAAACACAAGAAGAAGGTCGGAGGATAAGCAGAAAGAGTAGGACTGAGGGTAAACAGGGGGAGTAGTACTAAGAGTAAACACAGGGAGTCTTACTGAGGGTAAACAGAAGGAGTAGGACTGAGTTTAAACAGAAGGAATAGGATAGAGGGTAAATACAGGGAGTAGGACTGAAGGTAATAATGGGAAGTACGACTGAGCCTGAACAGGGGGAGTAGGACTGAGGGTAAACAGGTGCAGTACGACCAAGGGTAAACAGGGTGAGTAGGCCCGAGGGTTAAGGTTGATCAAAAAGTCATGTTAGGAGTTATAAAATTATCAGAATCTGACTGATTATTGAAAGTCTTAGAGGTTACAAAAAAATGCCCTTAACTCACTTACCATATCTCCAAAGTTTTTTCAATATTTTTGTGAAATATTCATGAAAGGAGGTAGAGTTATTATGAGTTATGCAATCGGAAAGAAAATATCATCCTTTTTTCAGTCATTTGCTGCAGTGTTTGAGAGGTCTTGCTGTCACTACTTCGCAGTAAGCTCATTTCAGTCAATACTATACAGATGTCTGTCCTCAAGGCCTATCTATACATGGTTTTACCTACGAGGAGGCCCCACTCTCGTGCTTTCACCTCACTGTATATTCCCTCTTGTTTTCTTCCCAGTGCTTTTTGGTGTATTTTTCTCGATTCAACTCTCTCATTCCATCAATTTATGTAATTCTCTCAGTTTATCTCAGAAAGCAAACAAGACCTATAGGCCCACTCCAAAGTACTGCTTCTTTTCTTATTTCTTTCTTTTTTTTTTTTTTTTTTGATTATGTTTAAATTGTTTTAGGTATTCTTAACATTTTCCTTAAGCAGTATTTTGATATCTAGACGTCACACAAAGTCAAGCTTAAAATGATCTTTCAGTGTATTCCACTGAATATCTACTGAGCAGGGGTAGGGTGAGAGTAAAAAGTCATTTGCAGGTCTTCAGAACCCGTCTGGATGCCACCCTGTGCCATGTGCTCTATTTGTCTCTGTTTGTGAGTGGGGGCTTGAACTAGGTGATCTCTAGAGGTCCCTTCCAACCGCAACCATTTTGTGATTCTGTCATTCTGTGATTCTCCGATAATAGTCAAGGCATCATTTCCTAAATGAAGTAGAACATAGTAATCATTATATATGTGAGAGAAAAAATAATTTTCCTACTTTAGATGGAGCAAAGTGTATGATTTCTCTGTGCCTTGTTCACTGTGACCCTCAAATAAGACTTCCATGATGCAGTCAAATTAAGCAAAGTGGAATCCACATCTAGAAATGCAGTTACTCATTTTTTATCAATTTGAGGAGCTAGTATTTTTGACCTTTGCAATTGGAAGGAGCAATTACATCTTTGCTCTTTGCTACTAACATGTCTCAAGAGTGAGAAAGTGTAGCAGAGCTAAGCATTCACCATACCTCCTGCCTGTGCTTTGCCTTTCCCAGTGATAGCACAGACACAGGCCTGAGAATCTCCATGGAGTCATGGGCTGCATCCATTTCAGGAAATTATTAGACATGACCAATTCTGCAATCTCCAGACTGCCAATTTTTCAGACTACATATTTTTTGGTGTAAATCTTCTGATATCTGGGTGCCCATAGGAGGATTGAGAATATTCTATTTGAATTTCCATTTTTTGAAAAAAAATACTGTATCCTATGTAAATGATATATTTCCAAGGAAAGTCTATCCTAGCAGATCTAAGGGCTTAACACAATGATAAATGCTTCCTAGAAAAACCGTGCCCAAGAAGACTTCCTCTCTTCTGGTAATTTATTCCCATCCACTCTGGGTACAAGTTCTGGAAACTGATACCCAAAGGCCTCTGTCAAGGGGAATTTCTAATGCTGGGCAGTAGGAGAGATTATGGTGCTGTTTCTTTAAAATATGTTTAATGTAATCAGTAATTAAGAAATATTTAAATTATCCTCATTATGAAAAGGAAGTAGAACAGCAGAAGGTAAAGAAAATTTTCAAGTGCAGATAAATCTTTTTGTTCTTTATTTTTTAGAGGTCAGTGCAGGGAAAAGTAAGAGGTTTTAGTAAAGATCTTTGACAATTTTTAGTCTTCTCTTGCCTAGATATTTCCCAAGTGACTGTCAAGTGTTATTTCTTTTCTGGTGTTGTCAGCTTCTATTGCCTGGCACATGATATATATTTTAATTGACAGTCAGTAAGAGGCATTCCAATCATAGTGAAAACTGCATTTTATAGCCAATGTGCATAGAAGTTATAACTTGAGGATATGTCAGTTGCTTGTTAGAAGTATGAATAATTGATACTGAACACCCCTCCTCTTTACAGTCCCTATTCATTAGACACAAGCAATCATAGAATAACCTTTTTTTTTTCATTGTTTTCTTTATATATGGTCTTTATGTAATTCTGGGATAAAATTATTCAGCATGTAGTTAGATTCTGAGTGAAGGCTTGAACTTAGAAATGTAATCGATCATGACAAACTATTCATTTTTGCCCATGGAAATATCAACTGTAAGACTGACAGTTAAAGTGTCTTGCTAGCCACTGTGCATTGAAATGTGCCAGCAAGACCTAGGCCATGCCTGCGTGGTGACGTGCACGTATGCTTATCAGACGTTGCAGCAGAGGAGACGTGACATGCATGCCAGCAGACATAGGATGCATGCAGAATTACTGGGAGATCATACCACGTCGTTGCCACTGTCATTACTGAGGTTGTTACTGCTGAACGTGAGTTGAGGGTGTCAATTAGAAGACCTAATGTCCTACCAAAGGCAGACATGGGAACGGACTACATTTGGAGAGGTAATGCCTTTAAAATAAAGCTTTGTGGTCTGAGCATCTGTTCACATGGATGATGAAGCTTCCCTGCTGTTATTTGTCTTCATTGGTAATTAACAAGTTCACGTTTGCTATTACCTGCTTGATCTCTCCAAGTCTTTATGGAGCTCATCGCTGATTCTCCCCACTGACCTTGTAATTTAATTTCTCCTGATTATGAGCACAATAGAGAAACATAACCATCTTAACCTTTAGCTCAGCCCATGCTGCTAAGATAACTGATGCCTAGACTAGTAAACCTGCCCTAAGCTAGTTAGTGGCAGGGCATGTTGTTAGCCTTGTACACACTCCAGGGATATTGTCAAGTCCGTAAAGAACTTCACATCGTCTGAATGACTTGAGAAATGCCTGGGTTTTCTTCTTTTTTCACCTCTGCATCTGACATAGCAGACTAAAATTTGGCTCAAGACAGAGCCTACAAGGAGGTTGTAAACAGAAGGTGAAAATTGATAGACTGTGAGAGTTGGGGTTTTTTTTTAAGTTTTGTTTAAGTTTGTTTCCTTCCCTTGAAATAAGCAGCTGGCCTGTAGTTCTAATAAAGGAAGCTTTCTTTTTCCACTTGTTTTCTGCTGTTGTTGAACTCTGAATAAATTTCTGTGGCCTGGGGGCTAAAGTAATGAAATAGGGTCCTGTAATACAGGAAAGGACTTCGAGGATATTCTGGGTTTGTAGCCCACATAATCTAAAAGACTTCCATGCCTTTAAGTTTCCATATTTTTTTTCTATGTCCTCCCAGAAGGTTTTTCTTGTTGGATTTTGAGAACTTTCGAGATTTTTGCTGGGAATATACAGCAGACCCATTGGTACCACCATACGAGGAGAGCTGGTCAGCCGCAGACAAAGAGGCTGCCGCTGCTGGGAAGAAACGCTGCCAACTTGCGCGTGTCCGCTCGCATTCTGCAGCAGGGCTGGCTGGCGCTTCTGGGAATGGGCTGATGGACCTTCAGCTCACACACTGTAAATTGGGTGTTTCTTTTGGCAAATCATGTTTACATTTGAAATTATGGATTAACAGGATCTTCACAGAGTGTTCTAGAAAATTCAGGTTTACTGTGCATGCATTCATATTTCTGTCTAGGAAATCTCCAGACTTAAATAAAAGTTGCTAAAAGAACAGGAAGAAAAAAAGCATGTTTTACTAGATGCTAAGCTAATAGCTAGTTATCTCATTGTAAAATCATGTGGAAATAAAAGCAAATTTTGTTTTGTTTTTTTAATATCGACAGCAACTTTATATTCATCAGCCCCAGAGTAGAAACAACAGGAAACCTTTCTCTCTCAGATTTTCTGGTGAGATAATTGGCATGTTTTAGCTGTCTCATACCTTTAAAAAAATAGACCAATACTCATCTCTCGCATAGGGAAATTACAGTCTTTAAAAATATATGTCTGATCTAGAGAAAGGAAGAGTTCCTTGCCTACATGAATCTGAACTGAAGCCATAAGTTCCATGTTTGAAAATGAAAACCACCTCTGTCTGTGACTAAAGTCTCTTGGCCTGAACTCTTGTGATTTCAGCTTAATTCCTCCTTTCATTAGAATGGACAGTATTGAGCCCTTTGTTTCTCTTTTTTTCAAGAAGGGATGCCTAACACACTGACAGGCAGTAGATATGGCTCTTCTTCATTGAGTTGCATCAAAGCAAGAAGGGAAAACATGTTAAAAAAAACAGTTTGCAGATGAAATATTATTCAGTAAGATGTGCACTTATTCATGATCACCAGGCAGTCAGCTCATGGGTGGTCAAGCCCAGACTTTGCCAGATCCCAGAAGAAATGATAGCCCATGCGCATTTGCGGTGCCTCTCCTGCTGTAGCAGAGGCCTCTGGTCCATGATTCAGAGGCTACCTGGAGTTGATTCAATTCTCCCTGTCATCAGTATTTCCTTTCCTTTCTTCTTGAGTTGAAATATTCCCATTCTATTTTAATATCTGATTTAGTAAATGAGATTTCCTATTTTGTCCCCTCCTGTCCAGTCCCTATGATATAATTAGGGTTTTAGAGGATACAGTTATATTGGTATAAAGATCCCTCATTTGGCTACACTCCGTTGTCCTTCCTGGGTGGGAGTAGCTATACTGGAATGAAATACCTTAGACTGTAGTTTTTCCAACAGGGAGATGTAGTGCTGTAAATGTACTGTTTACTATTTACTTATGCATACTTCTCAGAAAAAAAGTAAGACTGTATATGCCTCTTAAGCTACACTTCAAGGCAGAGCTTTTTACCCTTTGGGGAATCTTTTAAACATAAGCCTAAAAACCCCAAGCTAACACAATAACCATCGCCTTGCCTTGAAGGTTACTTGACTCTTCTTCTGAAAATAGTGAAGAAATAACTAGGAACTATCATGGAGCTTTAGAAATAAGGCACCATATTTGCTATTAGTAATAGAAAGTTTTGTTGTGTGTGTGTTTTTTTTTTCTTATTCTTGTAAGTTCTCTGTTTCCAGAGAGTGTTGTGAGAGGAGGTAGTTGAGGCACTATGATTCCATGGGCCAACGTGAGTAGTGAGTAGACAGAATTTCCTTGTATTTCTCCGGATTTGTGCTTGTATTTTCAGTCTCAGATGTTCCTTCTTCTTGAGCCGGTTAAGCCTCCAGAAGACTTGGGCTGATATACACCAGCTAAGGCTTTGTCCTCAGATGATAGAAATTTAGGCACTCCTACAAGGAAAATATAGGCCAGTCTCTTCCATAGCAAGGATTTAAATAGAAATGCTTTTAAAAAAATGAAAAAAAAAGTTATCTTACATATTTTTCAGAAAGTAAGCAAACTTATTGAATGTTATTTTCCAAAAGATAAAATTTTGTGTCTCTATAGGCAGTAGTTGTTTCTCTGTTATAGAAAACTCTGGAAAAAAAAAAACAGGTTAAATAATAGTTCTTAATAGAAAAACTGTGTCATAAATGGGCATAGATAAGCCACTTGGAAGGAGTATCTTTTATGGGACAAACAACAGCAGAGTGTACACTAGAATTTACCAATCACTTCTGAATAAAAATATAGCACATTTATTTTATTCCTTTCTTTCTAGGAGAGACAGTTAACATTATGCCTTTAAAATAAAACATCTCTAAAGTTTAAAGGACAAAGAGCCCCTCTCATGCCTGACTCTGTTCTTGTCACCAAATAAGAAGAGTGCAGTACAGGATCTCTGCAGAGCTCTGCAAGGCAAACAGTTTTGCAGCTGAGGAAAAGATGGAGAAACTGTCATGCCAATGCATTTTCATGATTTATTGTCATGCTTATAGCTTTCATCAGTGTAAGTGCCTGCATACTGCAAAAGCACAAGGTGGAGTAAGCCTCACTCCATTTTAAGGAGATTTTATACTCACTATTTCAGAAGATCCTCCTCTTGTTTTTAAAAAAATTGGATTCCCTACAGGGTTTATAGCATCCCTCAAGGTGGAGGCATTTGAAGGCCTGGGGCTGGGCAGCTCCCAGGCTGCTGCCACCTTGCAGAAGGGTGCAGGGAGATGTGTGCGGGCTCCATCGCGTGAGCACCCCTTCTCAGCAACCTCGAGGGCTTTCTTCAGAGGTAGTCTGTGACAAAACCCTCCAGGGTCCTCACGAACTTCGTTTTCATTAGGAACAGAGTGTGTATTCGTTAGAGAAACAGCTCCTAAAAAGACATGTTAGTGGAAGACAGGAAAACAGGGCCTGGTAGCACTGGCCCAGGCTGTTCTGGGAGGGCTGTGCTGCTGAGGATGGAGGGACCGCCATGCGACAGCCAGTGGCACTGGAATCTCTGGAACAAGTTTCACAGCGGCACTAGGCACATATCGCAGGCTCCTAAGTATGGGAACCCACGCTTGTTGCATAGCTCCCTGGATGGAGACTTTATTTTGCATCATTTATTTGAAATATAGCATTCCTCCGGCAGTAATACATGAAACACTTTCTCTTCTGCCTGCAATTTCTCATACTTTCAGATCGAAAAGCTTTTGTAATAAGCAATTATTTGTTACAAGCTTATTCCATTCTGACGTGAAGTCTAATTTTTCTGCAGAGTGGGAAAGAGATGGAATAGTTAATAACTCCTGGTCCTGAGAAAGGCTGCAGAATAATAACAGAGGAAGCTGAAATAATCATTCTGCCATCAGTTGTTCTCCCCTGGGCCTGCCCACAAGAAATCATGTAGAGAACTATCAGAGTCAGGCATAGATAAAGGCTGTCTGCTAATTTTACTCTCTGTAACATAATCTGTTTATTCAGAAGATGCACTCCATCTTCTGTGCTATGATTCAGAAGAACCTTAATCTAATATGATTTCTTTTATTCTCTCTCCTTGATAATTAATATTGCAGCACCAAATCTGCGTCGACTCTTTATTGCAAGCAATGTATTATGAAATGATTTTAACCCAAGAAAGAATAATCTATACTTTGTTATTAACCTTCTAAGTCTGCTACTCTTCTTTTATAATAATAGTGTTATCTTGAGAGACATTGTTAAATGTCTATATTTTTGTTTTTATTGCAGAAGAAAACTTAATCAAAGTGGGAACAGGAGTAGTCTGTAAAATTATAATGCATGCCATTTTTTAAATACAGCCTTTTTTTGAGTTTCAAACAGCTTCCCAAACATGAATATATGTTTGTGACCCTATTTATTGCACATCTTTTGGACAACTTTTCATAATGGCTGCTTTTTTTTTTTTTTTTTCTTTTTTTTTTTTCTTTTGGCGTCGTTGTGTTTTGTTTTTCAATTTCCTTTTTTTTTCTGTTCAAACTGAGATGAGAATGCCTTCTGTTCCTGAACCCTGAGTGCCTGAAGCTAAGATGCAGGTCCTCTGAAAAAAGTAAGACTTCAAATGCCTCAGTTTGAGGAATCAGTACCTAGAGCTGCATAGCTTACAGTGTTTCAAAATAACTGGTGATTTGATCAGTATTTAGCCAATTTACACTATATGTTCTAAAAACACTAACCACAGGTTTTCTTCTCCGTGTCCTGCTTTTCTCTTTTCTATTTTCCCCTAAGTCCTGGGCCAGACAGATATTGCTGCCTCATCTGTTGTTCTTTGCCATTCTAATGAATCCCATGCATATAGAGGCATTAAATGAAATATAAAAGTTGTCTAAAAGACCATTTTAGTTATGAGACAGTGAACACTTTCAGGCATTCAAAATGGAAATTATAGTAAAATCAGTTCCATATAATGTCAATTATATATCTTTCTTCCCTGCAGTTCCTTTCTTTCTATTAATGTCTCCTTCCCTCGTTATTTCACCTTCATTTTCCTTTCCAGATATATAACTGTTAATAGCACAGCTGAATGAATAAGACACTCACCTAGGATGCACTTTTGTTTAGCTCACAACTAAGCTGCAGATGTGATTTTCAGCATTTAATCTTTGCTGTGCTGCAGTTCCCTGTCCGTGAGGTGGGGATGGCTTTTCTCCGTAACGCAGTGATGCTGTAAAATAGGACCCCTTAATGTCTGCAAGCGGTTCACAAATGATTCTGGTGAAGCCTTGAAAGAACCTGAATAGCTTAATGTAGTGGTGTGTCCCTGTCTGCTAGCCAAAAAGCTTTTAGGAGAATGCCAGTCACGTCACAAATATTATCTGTAGCAACCAGGGAAAAAGGAGTGGGGAGGTATGAACGTGTGTGTATGCATGAAAGAAAAGACCAGGCAGAGGTCTTTGCAAAGCAGAAAGGACCTGTGCCTTTTGGCACAGCAGTGGCTGTGCTCTGTTTCTCTGTAGAAATCAGCCTGTGGGTACAGACAAAATTATTCTTAGCATTAAAAAAATATATACTTTTGACACTTTTTGTGAATTTCCCACTTCAGGCTTATGGATGGTAGGAGAGATTTTCAGAAGAAATTGTGGTCCCCAGTGAAAACTCATCCAGACTCTGCAAGCTCCCATGACATCCCTCTCTCTAGACAGTCTCCTTCAGAAACACACACAAAGCTCTATTCGGGAGCTAGAAAGTCAGGACTCTGCAGGTGGGTCCAACAGAGCTTCCCTAGGTTTCCTGTGTGGAGAGTAAAATGAAAAACTTGGGTGTTCAGTTTTGGAGGAAATAACCAACACTCCCCCAGTGAAAAATTCACTTGGGTTTCTAGCCTAAGGAAACCCATTGCCCTTGACCAGATAGGTCCCTGTGAGAGTGAGTTAACTCCTCCTTCATCTGAGACAAGTATCAGCACGTACCTCCTGCAGGTGCCCTTCTCTCCATGCATTTGCAGTATGTTAAGCCTAAACATTGGAGCAGAAACACCAGGGACTTAATATTTCAGCCACTCCAGGCATAAATTACTCCTCAGGCTTCATATAAGGAGGACAAGTATAGACATTTTAACAGAAGATGGTGCAGCTTAGTGGGTCTTTTGGGAGAACTGCTTGAAGCCTAACCACAGATATTTTTGTTTTATTTGACCTTAAAAATCCTATGGTGTCAATTAGTTTCTTCCTTCTTGTAGTTCTGAATCATCATGGTAATTTCCCCTATTTTCCTTCAGAACCAAAGCATTCTGCACAAGAGATGTCAGGGAGTATAATAATAAAGATGTGTCTTGTGGAATATACACCTTAGTGAATTTGGGATTGACCTGTGTATTAACACTGTAAAATGGTTTACTAAGTGATCGTATCAGACTAAATTGTCCAAAGAGTCCAAGGAAACAGAAGGGAAGAAGCGCAAAAAAGTTGCTAGATTCTGGCTCAACTTTACTGCAGGAATTTGTTACTTGATGGTCCAGAGAGCAGAAATGGGAAGAATATGAGGGCTCTGATAAATGCTAGTAATACGTTTCCAACCAATGGCCCTTGCAGTGAACCAGACTAGGGCACCCTGAACACCTGCACATCTGCTAGGTCAGCACAGGGATTGAACACCGCAAGGGATCAAGGGCCTGGCCAAAACGGTAGCTAGTGCGAGATGTTCCCAGGAAATAATTTTGGTGGTGAGAAGAGACCAAAGAGAGGTAATGTAGTAGAGGACTACTGCAGCTGTAGTTGTGCCACGTGAGCCACTTGGCTATGTGGTCAGCCGAGCTCCTAGGATCTCATATCCGAGACAAATGGTGGCCATAAGAAATTTGAAATTGTGGAAGGAAACAAAATCAGATAGAGAGGAAACCAGGTGAATATTCGTGTGAAAATGTTTTCATTGTTCAGCCCTGCCAAAAAAATTCTAACTTTGTTGTTCTCCATGTCAAGAAAAATAGCTTTCAGAAAGCAAAGCTTTTGAGGCTGGAGTTTCCTACATTTATCTCATTCTTGGGACCTCTAATTAATTATTAAAGAAACAAAGGAAAACTGTCAGGCAGTTACACTCACAGCGGTCTAATGTCATATGCTTTCTTTGAAATAAAAATATTCTTAAGCAGATGAGGTAAAGTACTTAACGTGAAAAAATTGTCACTAAATATTCACTGGACAGATATTTTCATAACATTTTATCAACACAAGAAAATCAAAACATCTGAAATATCTGACTATGGCAATGACAGCTGACAGTTTATGTTAACACTGGACCAGATTTTTGCAGTACAACTGTTGTGTTTTCAAGGGACACTATTTTTCTGTTTCTTTCCAACCAAATTAGGCTGAAAGCAGTGTGAGGCCAACCTTCAGATTTCTCTTCAATAGTGTGTGTATTTCTTTTGTGCAATGATAAGTGAGGATCTTTTACTCTATTCTGCCTTCATTTTCAAAGAGTCTCTGATAAAACTGTACAAACAGAAGCACAATAATTATTTCTGTCTTGGTAAAAATAAAGGGTTACTAGTCTGCTCTTTGCAAAAGAAGGAAAAATCTCAGAGCTTTCAGAAAAGGTTTTGATTATTATTTCCATATATACCTGACCTTCTGTTTGCCTTCAACTAAAAACTGTTGATACTAAAAGAATGAATAAATAAATAAGATTTTAAAACTTTGCAGCTACTTGAGATGCTACTACTGTGAGTCATCCATGAAGAAAGCCATGTGGCAGGAATGTTCTCTTTTATACTCTATTCCCTTTAATTGATTCTGATTCTTTACACAACTTAATTAGGGAATGAATAACTCTAAAAGTTTAATTCTAGGTAAAAATATGATTTACATTTACATACAACTACTTTCTCTGAGAATGTGCATTATGATTGGCTTTGTGGTCTTTGCCAGAAGTGCTTTCTCCTCTCCTCTCCTCTCCTCTCCTCTCCTCTCCTCTCCTCTCCTCTCCTCTCCTCTCCTCTCCTCTCCTCTCCTCTTTTCCTTTCTCTTTTCTTCTCTTTTCTTTTTCTTCCCTCACCATCCTTATCATGACCCTCACCATCTTTATCATGGTGATCTAGTATTTTTAGACACTCTCCATTTTGACCACTGGCTATACTTTTTTTTTTCTAGTTCCCTTTTAAACTGTGAATTTTGAAGAATATTTACATCATTTCGTGACTTATATTTATTGTATATCCATGCTACATACTATATAAAAGTTAAACTATTGAAAACTCAGCTGACCATTGCTTACTCTGAAGCTACTTTTTGTGACTTTTTATTGAGTAATAAAGATTTCTTGGTTTGGCATCAGATTTAATATGCTTTTACAATAACATTGCATCTTATTGAAGTTGGAGGTGGGTCTTGTTAATGTCCCTGCTGTTTTTTTCTGATTATCAAATCAGATAATCAGAAAGTCTTCTCTTATATTTTGTAATTTATAGAAATGTCATGTCTTGACTGTTTATATTTACATCAAGCTGAACTATGGAAGGATAACCTATCAGTCATTTTACGAAGAGAAGTTTACGTCTTCAGTGAAAGAGGGACAGCTATCATTCTTGATCTATTTACAGAAAGGCAGACAACAAGAGTCTAGCTTGTGCCAAACCAGAGACAAAATCTAGTCTTGGATTTATCTCTGTGGATCCAGAGGATGCGAATGTCATTGGCAATCTTTCTTCTTGTAGTCTTTAGTCTCTGAACAATACTTCTGCCAGAGCTGACATACAGTATGAACTATTTTCTCATAAACTAAATCTAAATTTGAGCTTCTTATACCCTATCATTTAAACTGTCATCTGAGGAAAAGAAAGATTTTTCTGACTTCTATTCTCTGCAATGATTTAAAACAAAACAAATCCCAGATTCACATACTCAAAATGACACACAGTATTTGGAGAAGCCAGCTAACAAAAACTTTATTTTCTCATTTTATCCCATCTTTTCTTATTCAGTAAATTGTGTTTCAGAAGTTAATCATATTAAATGTCTTAGCTTATTCTAAGTATGATGGCAGACAAGTACACATAAGTCTAATACCCAAATTATTCTCAGGGATTGTGTCAGCAAGTGATCAAAGTGTCCATTTCTATTCATATGATTTAATTTGAACTTTTAATTTTGTTATGCATAAATGGTTACAGTATGTGATAAATAATTAGGAACCTAAAAAGGGGTATCATTCTAAATATCCCCCTGCGTCTCAGCTTGCTCCGTAAGTGATGTCAAAAAGCTGAGAAGCTATGACCCACACTCATTCCCTCCGCTGATCAAGAGAGAAAGGGAGAGAGAGGGTATAGGATATCTTTACCAATATAGAGGAGGAATACTATTAGAAATGAGCCTGCTATTCTCTGTCCTCCCTGAATTGTACCCTAAATATAGGCACTTTTATCTTCTTTCCTTATACCGTATACTTGTTTTAAATAGCAGTCCAAGGAACCAAGAGCCATTATAATGAGCCTTGACTTTGTATTCTCTCTATAAAAATAAATATATGGCCCTCCTTTCTGAATAACATTTCACGTATAAAGCAGAAAAGTGCTTCTTTGTAGGAAATTGTGGAATAGATTCCTGTTTCAGAGGTAAAGTTTTATATGATTCTGAGGTGAACAGTTGTAAAAGAAAATTGGTTATTTCTCAAACATCTTTTTTTTAAATAAAACATAATCTGAACTAGCACTCATGACACATCTTTTAGTTTATTTGCCAGCATTTGGCCCAGAATCACAGAGTCAATGAGAAAAAGATCAGTCAGTAAGGATTGCACATATGAATATCCTTCGGGGATTTTAGTTACTGGTGCTTACGTACACCAAGAGCTAAACATCTGTGGAATTATTAATGCTAAATAGGAGAAATATGAAATCTATGGAAAGGCTTAACAAAACCTAAGATGTTGTTGAGAAACATTCTAGAAAATGTTCCAGATATAAGTTTTTGTCTGAGCTCCACTCCAGGGAATAGCTCAGAGGTTTTGGCCCCAAAACTACTAGTAAAGCAACTCTTAAAAGTGATGGCCAGTCGAGGCATCGCAGTCAATAGGGATGTGCCTATACAGTTGACTAAAAGGCTCCCTGGCTGTGCCGCACTTTCTGCATTTGTGGCAAACCCTCTCTCTGACAGATTCTGGAGGCAGCAGGGATTATATTTTTCTTCTCTTTGTCTGAAAACCTCCACAAAATGTGTGGCTGATGCACCCAGAGATGTATGATAACAAAAATATAATTTGACACTTGGTAGGAGAGTAATTGGTTCCTGCCTTTTCTTCACACCACTGTCAATTTACTATCTGTTTTTTTGTTTGTTTGTTTGTTTTTTGATTTTTTTTTCCTCTAAGGCCAGTGGAACAGCCTTCATGCAGGCATGCTATTAAAGTAAAGAAGAAAACAAATAAAAGCTACATCTGTCTTATTTCTTAACTTATATTGATGAGAAGGAAAAACAGCATAGAACCAATTATGTGCATCAGATATCTATGACAGCCTATAATGACTTAAATATTTTGCTAGAAAGAGGACCATACTAACTATAAAAAAGAGGATTACCCAGGGAATATGCCTATTTCTTGAGGGACTGGGTTATATTTACCTATTATGTTTTAATTTCTTGCTACTCTACAAGGCAGATAAATATGAAATTTACTGACCCTCACAGTCTTAGCAAGTATTGGCAGATCTCCTCTAAAATATATCCTGTCTGGGCTAGCTAACAGTCTAAACTCCTGAAGAAAAATTTGCCTATTACACAATAGCTTCATGCAATAAGTTAGACGAATCACCTGCTGAAGACAGCTTGTTCTCTTCATTGCTTACAGATGCAGCCTAGATGAAAAGTGTGATCCGAACATTGGGATGGATTTCTATCGCTTAAATAGAAGGCGCTGGGCCAGCTCGGGTGCTTGGGAGTGCGCTGGGGAGCAGCGTGGGGCTGGTGGAGGTGCGTTGGGACTGGTGGGGTCTCTGTGACACCCAGTGCAGCAGTGACCAGCCAGTGGGCTATGCCAGGGTACCCAAACAACCCTGGACACGTGTGGTTTGGTTACTGGATTGCTCCCAGAGTGTTAAATTTAGAAGTGAGAGTTATCTCTAGTTTCTTCCTATATACAATAATCTTAAAAAGTGCTTTGATAAGAAACTTGTTGTTGTTGAAACTTCAAGTAATGAATAAGAAAAGAAATGTAGCTCAGACCTCTCCTTGAGTCGTTTCAAGAAAATTTACATTAAATGTAAGGTAAAACATGAGGACGTACGGCAATTTTGGGAATAGCTTTTATTATGCTTTTGGTAACATCTAGTGAGCCCTACTGTTGTAGTGGCAAAAAAACTGGTGGAAGCTGGGTGTATGTGTGTGTATCTACATGTTGTGGTAATTCGCAAGCACTGTTGGAACCACAGACTGCTGTAACTCCTAACTGCTGAAGATCTCAAATTCTAGTTCTTGTTTCAAGGAAGGAAGGGTTTTTTTTTTTTTTTTTTTTCCTTTAATTTCCTTTACACCAGTAACCCCAGTAGTGTTCTGCCAAGCAAAACTTTTCTTTTTGTGGTTCTTCAGGACATGTATACTTTGTGGCATCTATTAACTCTTCTTAATTAGACACGGCAGTACAGCAATTTATTCATTTAGTTTTACACCCATAATTGCTTGCTAGTTCTTGTGCCTTCTGATATGTAACTGATAATATTTACACTAGTGCTATTGAAATAAGATGTGCTTCGTGTGTGAACATGTATTTACATATGCACATGAGCAAGCATGTGCTTTTGTGTATGTCTGTGTAAAAACTGCAGGGAGAATAGGAAGTGGAGAGGGACACAGAAACAAACGATTCACTCATCGTAAGAGAATATAAACTCAAATGGACAGGAGAATCCCTGCATTTGGGGTGAATCCCTTCCAGCCTACTTTATCAGTCTGTCCAGACCTAGAAGATGACAGGGCTCCCTCCCCGGCTCACTTTGGGAAGAAAAAGTTAGAATAGGGAATTTGAAAGGTCTTTATGCTAGCAATACTATTTTCTGTAACAACTCTTTTCATGCTCTTGAATTTCTGGTGTAAATGTCAATGCTAAAAATATGGGAAAGCAGTATCAAAGCGAGGATTGCTGTGGAACAAATAGCTCCCAAAACAAGAGTCAGGAAGATGATTACTGTGAAAAACTTTCCTCCCCCTTCCTTCTTAAAATTCTTCAACCCCTTTCTAAATATCTTTAATACTCTCATAGCTTGCTTCTTGTAAGTAAGCACCAACCATATAATAAAACTGTCACAACTCTCACACAAATTCTATAATGTGCCTCTTTTTCAGGTAGATTCATGGTCTGTTGCCAGGAGCTGTACACCTAAATAGTAAAGAGCCTCTGACCAGTACAAGCTTCTGCCTTATGGATCTCTGAAGAGCCGGGTAATTCAGCTCCCTGTCTGATAATCACATTTGTTTTATATGATCTCTTAATTATACCACAGAATATGTGAGGAAACTGCTCATCTGTTTAGAGTGTGGAGATTAAAATTAAAACCGTCTCGCTTTTCTCTGCCGTTGTGTGGGTGTCAGTAACAAACTAATATGGAACAGACAACTACCAACTGAGATGTCAGAAAAAGCAGTCATGAGAGCATCTGCAAAGGCTATTGACTTTATTGCTGAAGGAAGTGTTTGCTTAGCCTGTGTCTGCAGGTAACAATGAATCTATTAAAATGAACTCTGGATTCATTTCCTGGCACTTCACATTTCTTGAATGCTTAATGCCTCAATAGTAAACAGAATTGATTTTCATGTTTCAAAGGTGAAACATGAACAGATCTCCAAAATATTTTCAGACATTATATTTATAAACATTAGGAATGAGGAAACCTTTGCGTCTTCCACTTATTTTTGTCTGATCAGCCAGGATCTTCACTCTGTTGGGAAAATAGTTACTGCAGAGCAGCCACAGTTTTGATTATTTCAGTATTTATTAAATTAGGAGGAACAGTCACTTGGTTTATTTCTTCAGCCTTATCATTCTGGAGGCAACAGCTGACTAAAGGACAAGGTGTCAAAGTAAAGGAGGTGTGAATGATAATTTTATTCATTAGTTCAGTGAAAGAAGGAAGTTATTCAATGAATAATAGTGCAAAGGGTAATGCAGCAACTAGTGGTGTATTTGGGGACCTTCACAGGAAGGGAAATAGGATATATTCTTGTATCAGCTGGCATCCAGCAGCATCAGTTTTGCTTTTATTTTCTGATCAGTGTTTTGTATTTTCTATCATGTAAGAATGAGATCCAGTTATTAGACAAATCTCAAATATTTCATTAGAGATGTGATATGCTCTCAATATGTCATTTTATAACTAGCCAAGCCTCCCTGCTAAAACACTTCAGAAATACTAGACTGTGCTTGATTAAAAAATGTATTGTAAGACCAGATACCTGTTTTCATTCTGGACAATTGTTTGCTGTGTCTGGAAAGCTCTCATATATGACAACTGAAATACATGAGTTCTGGGTTTGGTTTGTATTAAGACCAAGTAAATCTTCTGAGACTTGGAATATGTACTTATCCAGTTTTATCCATGAGCTGGAAACAACTGACAATTCTGGAAAACATTCAAGCAGCCAAGAGTATCCACGTTGTTCCTATCAAAATGCTGCAAGAACCCTGCAGTGCAAAGCTGCTGACTGGGAGGAAAAGGCAGCTCATATGGGGCTTCCCTGACCTACTGTGATTCCCTCTAAACCATGGCAAAGCACTGATCTATCCTTTCTTGATATATGTATCTGTGGAGTAAAGTATGACTATTGGCCATTACATCAGAAAACACTGGTTCATACTGTCCTAAAGACCCATCCTATCTCTCACCCAGAGATTACATGTGCTTTCTGTCTTCTTCCATTCTCCTGAGGATTAGCTATCCCTCTTTTTAAGTCCTGGAGTTCAGCTAAAATTGGGCTCCCTGCTCTCATTTTTCACATTAGGCAGCTAGTGAGGTTGGAAGTGCTGCGGAGTCATCCCTTTTGCTTGCAGAAGGAGAAGCAGAGTGTGACTAGCGTACTGCAGAGCTGCAGGGTTTTCCTTTGGCCCATTTATGGCACCAGCCCTGATTCTCTGTTGTTGCACAATATGGGTGATGTGAATGACTACCCGAACTGCTGTCTGTGTTGGCTCCTTTAGTGAGCCAGAGGGATGCCCTCTGAGATGCCTGTTGCTTGCATGGCTTTCTGGATGCCTTTTTGTGATGCTTCTGTTTAAAAGTGGCCTTTAATATCTGTCATCCTATATTTAGCATTTAATTGTTCAGCCCTCCAAGTTAACTTGTCTGGGTACTGGTCAGAAAAAAAGGTTGGATCAATCCAAAGGTATTTCTCTAACCATGGTTCAAAAACCATGCTGAAATGGGATCTGGTGCATAAGTCATTAAGTAGTTTTAGTAAGATATACAACTTAGGCCTGGGTTTTCTTTTTTTTCTTTTTTTTTTTTTTTGGTCCTAGAATTGCAAAATGAAGATTCCTCAGAACAGCTATATGAGAAATCCATTCTTTTCTAAGAACACATTTCAGACTTCACATATACTTTATGTTGAATGAGTATATAGCATTACCAGTTGTGTGGATTTTGGTGACTGTGTGGGTGGCCTCAGTGTCCCCAGACCCTGGTTAAAGACTACACTCATGGTTTTAGTTCTCACACAACATGTATGGAATGGTTTCAAGAGGTGTATCTAAAGGCAAATCTAACATGATATATCGATCAAATGTGCTGCCTGTCATGTTGTCTTGGAAGCAAAAGAGGAATAGTCAGTAAGATTGAGTGACTTTGCTAAGAAATAATCTGAGCCACTGCCTATGTTCAGGCAAACAGTCCTTAGAGGTACCTGAGCAGCTACCCACAGCATACACTCATCTGTGGATCTGCTACTGTGGAAGGCTTTCCTGACTATTTTTTACCTCTGACCATCAAGATGTTGAATCTAAATTTGATGTTTACAAGCCCAGTGCAATTAAGGTTTTGAAATAAAAAGGAAATAACTGCTTTCAGCTGAAAGCAATATTAAGTATTGAGGGAAAACTTGCAGTCACAAGTTTATAGAGGAAAGTCTAACTCTTCAGTAGAAAAATTATTGCAGAAAATGAGATATTACATTGAAGATGAAAAAATACTGAAAATAATCTTAAGATCAATTACCTTATGCAAAAGCATATAAGGAGATGACTTTAATGTCAAATTGTCCTGCTGGAAACTTTCTGTGAGAACTTAATCTGTCTTTGAAAGTAACTGGAGTCACTGGGAGGCTGTTTAAACCTCTTCCTCTAAAGCAGTCTCTCAGTCTCTGATCTATAAATTAGTGATGGTTTGTGACACAGTGAGGGTCACATTCTTAATTCTTACAGGAGGACTTCACACAGTGTGTTCTTGCACACAAGTGAAGAATTCATAATTTTCCAATGATGGAAACTATGATGTCAGCATGATTTTTTTTTTCTTTCCAGAAAAAAAAGTAATGTTATTTTAAATAACAAGAAATGCTTTTCTGAAATTTCTAGTTATCATCTAAATATTGCACATTAATTACAAATTTCATCTGGTTCAGGGATTAATAAGAAGTGTGCATGGTTGGGGGGAGTGGTAAGGATCACAAATGTTAATTTTAGTCTCATGCGGCTTATCTCTTATCACCTGCATTTTCAATGCGTACCAGAAGGTTAGAGGCTGAATCCCCTAGAGGCAGATTAAAAGCAAGCATATAAATAAACTAATCTGACTCCATCTTGGAGAACAGATATTTCTTTCTCTGGTGATGAAAGCTTGCCTTTGAATATTCCCAAGGTCACACTTTGGCAGCAACGTGACTGTATCCCATAACCTTGCTTGATGGAAATATTCACCTAGGAATTAATGCTACTGTTTTTCTTGCTGCCAAGCCTCTGGTTGCTGGAGAGGAGACGGTGTTTGCTATTGTAATATCTGGAGTCTGAATTAAAGTATCCAACAATCTGGGGAGGGGAGACTGAGAATAGCATATATGTTGCCTACTTTGGTGTACTACTGGACAAATTTGCTGAGATGTGAGATGGTCTTACGCAAAACAAACTTTTTTTATTATTACTATTTTTCCTTCACTTGTTTGACATTTTCTTACTTTATTCCATTCTAATAAATCTTTTTTTGGTGGTGGTGTAGTTGAAGGTTCTGGTTCCCACATACCACACTGTCTTCAGTGATTTACATTGAAGACTAATGCCCACCATGGCTGTGGGATGCAGGTGCAGTTTGCACTCAAACATGGACCTTGGCAAATGGTTCTGGGTCCTGTAACATGGATATAATTTCAGTGGATTGGTCCTGTAGACTGGTGGGCAGAGGTGGTTTCCACAGGCATGCAAGTGCATGCAGTCCATTTCTGAAATCTTTCCTTGATGGATTACCTTGTACTATCCATGTGATCCCTGCTCTCAGGGCTGGTGCTACATGGCAGACCATATGGGTGATATGAAAAAGCACAAAATATTGATAAGGCATTTTGTGTTCTCTCAGGAAGCACTGAGTAGGCAAACATGTCCTGAAGAAACTGAATGATAACTTCATAGTAGAAGACTAGGCCTAGAGTAACTTCATAATTGTCAGTTTAAAAAAAAAAGGCTTTGTCAATCCTTGCTTCTTAGCTTGAGAGGCTTTTTTTAAGGTTTTCTGCAGACTTGGGGAGGATTCACTGCTTCTGCTTCATTTTAAGTTTACTTTGCAGACTAGAAAAATATAACTTAAAATTACAACCAGTTTATATTCCAGAGTTCATTCTCTTGGCAAGAAGCAAAATGAATTTGGTGGTAAATTTTAAAAGCATGAAGTCACAGGATAACAGGAACTGATTATAGAGTGTCATCCCAGTCTTGGCAACAGCAGTGTCCTGTTGGAGAATGAAAAGTAGATACATAAAACTCAGAGAAAATCAATTAACTATGCTTAGGTTTTAACTTTACAGACAGTTGTAGAAATGCTGTTACCTACTGACCCTTAAAAGGGCAGATAACTTAAGAACCTGGAGAATGGAGTATCTAAAGAATGTAAAAAGAACATACATGAGTGTTAGTAAAGGAAGTAAGAAAAATTGTGCACAAGTTTTGAAATGCAATGAAGGGAAGAAAAAGCAGACTGAGTTTTAGCAATGAATTCACATACCGATTTGTATTTTAGACTTCCCAAAGCCCTCAAGCCAGTCCAGCTCTGTGATGGCTTCTGCCCTCCATGTTTATGAATTCCTTCCCTAAGTCCTTGCCAAGTGGAAATGCACAATTGCTAATAACAGACTGCCAAGCTCCAATTTCCTGCCCCACTGTCACGGTCTGTGTTTGTTGCTGTCCCTGTAGCCAGTATCACTGGGTGTAGCTCCAGCAACACGGGCACAAACAACTACAAATTGTCTTTCAAGTGTTGGCCACCACCTGGAGACCTGCAGCTGCGGCTTAATGGAAGCAGAAAACGTTCTTTAACAAAGGCTGACAAACAAACCCTGAAGGCATCTGTAGTTAAGTGTAACTGAGGTAGCTATTCCACTGAGACACATAACACAACATTCACAGTCAGACCTGCCATCAAACTCACAGCAGAGCTCAGAGTTTTGGACTTATAATTCAGAGGATTTGTGTGATTGCAAACCCCAAAATTCTTACTTTTATTATAGGATGTTATAAGCCGCCCCAGGAAAAGAAGCTTTGCTACATCCAGGAAAAATAATAACTGTAATATTCCAGTCTTTTTCTGACACAGCATAACATTAGCCACTGGCTAGACCTCTGTCCTGTATACATATATGCAGAATACAGTGATAGAGATAGATATGTCTTCTTGGTTGAAATAATATCAAGTTTTCTTAACACTGGCATTTTCTTAACACTTACCATATTGAGTGTATGGCATAATATGCTTTTATTTGGTTTCTTAATTGTTAAAGAGGTGCTAAAGATGTGCCAGTGCCCTTCCTTGTTCCTCTAAAAAAAATTCTTGTGACATTAATATTCCCCCTGAGCATGTCTGCATGTTGAGAGCAGTAGGAAAGTAGGACTGCGTGCTGAAGGCCTCATAGAATCACAAACTACCCATCTTGCAAATACTGTGTTTTTTTCCAAGGATAAATCATTCTCTCATTAACTTTCATTGCAAATAAAATGACTTTGATGAAAACAAGGTCTGAGGTGCTGAAAACTAAGAAAATAATCTTTTTTTGTTTTTAAACGGGACTCTCAAAACTATGAGAGAAGGAAGCCAATAAACACCCAAAAGAAGCATTTAACGATAATTACACATTACACATTTTTAATTAAGCTGTTTATTTCCCCAATTCCTAAAGTGTAATTTAAAAAAGAAAAAAAGGGACCCTGAGAATGTAATGTTACACAAAGTGATGCAATCGCATACATCATTTGAAAGCTAATGTGTTGCACAGATAACCTACTTTACAAATTCAAGAAAATGTTTTGCATTTTGCGCTTTTGATTTGTTGATACTTGCTTGCTAAGGAGCAAACATTTTTCAATGCATTATGTTATTAAAAAATCTATCCACTTCAGAATGAGGGTGAATAGATAGCCTTTTGTGCTAGTCTAGTTAGATTGGTTTCGAATTCTACTTTAACTTAATCCATGGCAATTTGCTCTCATAGTATGAGATATCATCTATTTCTAGAAGTGATCAGGCAAGAATAAGATACACTTATTATTTCAATATTGATTACTTAGGGCTCTCTGTCTTCAGGATGGTATGGTACTAGGTAGGCTGAGAATTCTTCATTCAAATATATGCTCCACCTCCTAAAAGTCAAAGCATATTAAAAGAAATCATATAACCATAATAGTGCTATCCTTTGTCATTTATTTCTCTTGGCTGAGATATTAACTCCTTGCAAAGTGTAATCAAGAAAAATGAGATCCGCTGAAGTTATGTTTGACATGAACTGAATACAATTCCTGGGTGCTCAGTTTGAGGGAGGAAAAAGTTATATTATCCATTTTCAGCTTCTATTAGCTAACTTGCCATGAACAGATACCTTCTGTTTGATGATCAGCGTGTGCCTGAAAAAGCACCGATTTAGTTCCTTCATGCATCTGTGAGGTTGGAATTCCTGGTAGGTTATTCTGGAGAAAGATGAAAAGCCAAGAAGATATGCCAGGCTTGTGTATATTTAAGAAAGTCTGCATTTCTGTACCTTAAGAGATACATGGCAGAACTTTTGAATGTTTCTTAAGGGGGCTTTCGTATGCCTTTGGGGACTTTAGTAAAATATTTTCCTCCCTCATGCCATTTCTTCAGGATATTATTTGTGTGAGAGACTTTCCTAGAACAGCGCTGTATCAGTATTGCTCAAATGGACTTAGGCTGGCTCATCTGCTGTCCTACTGCTACTAATGGGAATATGAAATGGGATCAAATCCTGGCTGTCCAGAAGCTCCAGCCCAATCTAAAAACTGACTCCGCTCATGTCAGTCATTTCATACAGAAACATATTGCTTCTTTGCATGACATACAGTTAATACATCTGTAGGGGGCTACAAGGCTCCCAAAATCTATGATTTTTCTAAGTAGCATTAATAATCAAATAAGCTCAACTTACTTATATTATAAACTATTATATACTAAACTATATTTGACAATATTTTACGGTGTATCTGTGGTATAGGCATGCTCAGCCTACGTACCTTCTCATTTACCACCATTATATCCAAGTAAATATTGTTCCCTTGTTCCCTTGTTTCTCTACTCGTATAATTTTCCTCATACCTAAGAAAAAATAATCATACAAAATAACTTAATTAGCATTACAAATCAGGCTACAGTTTTCTAAGAAAAAATGGTGGAGAAAATGGAGTAGCAGATTTTTTTGACTTTTTGAAAAAGAGACTTGTCCACAAAACTGAGCTATTTGGAGATGTTGGAAGATTTACTGGAAGGAAATCCAAGCCCTGATGGGTTACTGAGAACGCTACTTGCTGCTGTCAAAGAAAGCGGCATCAGCATGTGGCCCAGTGGAAGAAAGAAATCAGCCAAGTATCTCGAGATGATCAGACACGGAAGGAAATCTCAACTTAGGGCTGGGTGTGGGGAAAGCAAAGCGTATTTACCATGTATGGGTAATGCCCATTACCCATAACGTGATCCAGAGGGTGGGGTTTATTGAGGCTTGTTGAAATGCATAGTCTTTTTTTTTTTTTTTTCTGTTCATATAGTGCATTATTTTATCCATTAGTTATATCACTGTTCTTGAAAGACAAGGGTGTGAATAGTTTCACTGTTTCACTGTTTTCACATTCACTGTTTTTACTGTCAGTCAGGTATGTTGCTGTATCTATGTCTAAAGAACCAGACATGAGGATGCTTATGATCTCCTGGGGCCAGGACTATGCCACTGTCCAAAGCGAAGCTAGGAGGCGCTCCAAGCTTTTCCTTGCCCCCTCCGAGCCTCCTACTCCTGGGATACCCAGAGGTTTGTAGGTCCAACTCCAGCTATAACCCCAGGACACTGCACAGCGCTTGCCAGCTGCCCCATCTCCATAAGACCCTCACTTTCAGCAGAAAACTACCCCTATCAGAAGAGCCGACCTCTGTCAGAACCTGGGCCATCTGTGTGTTCATAATAGATTCTGTGATGCCTTCTGCACCATTTGTTTCCTGATTAGCTGTGCTCAGAGCATCAATATTAACTCCCAAAGATGCTAAGATGCAGGCAGGTATAATATGAGGTCTGAAGGCCGCTGATAACTTGTTAAAGACTGGAGGAGTCAGGAACGGTGGCTTGCCGGAGGGAAAGTTCATGACTGTTGAGATGCATCTGCCTGAGAAGTTTGTCATGGGCCTCACTTGCTCTCCCTGCTGAGGACCCTCATGCTGCTCTTACTTTGCTCTGCTGCTGCCGGCTTTTGATGCCTGGCCTGCCAGAGCCCTGCAGCTGAAGCTGGGCATGAAAACAGCACATTAGAGCCGAGAAGGAGAACTTGTATGACCTGAGTGCTGGCTTGGGGAGCTTGGTTTTTATTCATTGAGATATAGGAGCTGATCCTTGACAGATGTGTGCTGGAAATGATAGTATGATTAAGGAGGCAGGATGCAGCTAGAGATTATAAAGGGCCTTATTTACTGCTGATCCTGTCTTATCTGAAGATTTTTAACCTTAATCTTTTCTTAAAATAGATACATATAAGATGGAGTTTGGGGTAGAGAACGCTGATTTTTATCTACAACTTTAAAATGATTATAAGGACTAATGTCTTTTTAGCAGTGCTCTGTCTTGCTACACTTCAGAGCCTGGCAATTTTCTTGTTTCTCTCAAACTGAAATCTGATGGATTAAACTCTCACCAAAGAAGTGGTGGTCATGTTTCATCAGTATCCTATGCTAATTAATGGTAATTGCCAAGTTAGAAGGATTTTACTGATTATTGGTTAAATGTTTTTGCAGCCAGTTGGCATTCTGCACGCTCATTCTCGTGAGATGACTGAACTCACTAAAAATGGAAGTATCAGACTTCTTGTAAGGTTTGTTTGCTCTCTTTTCTAAAAACAACTTAATCTAATCCCAGAGCAGCAAACTCAACTCTTATGCAGAAGGCAGTTATTTCGTTAAGCCTTGGATATTTCATAATCAGACCATGGATATTTGATGATGGAAGTATGTATCAAGGTTATTTCCAAGTTTAAACAAGAGTTGAAAATTTGAAGTGATGAATTTCCTTTTTTTTTTTTGTCTACAATGAACACTCTTGTCATAAAAATGGCTTCCAGTATATCTGACTGCAGAAAGGAGCTGGGGCTGTTCCATAACTATTTTAGCCAATTGCTTAAAATACATAAGAATCTTTGATCGGAGTTTACTGAAATAAGCCAAAGAACTGAGAAGGTCTGATGTTTGTTCATATCCTCAGCTTGAGATAAGAAGTCTTCAGAGACCTGTTTGTAATATGTTGGGTGCTTTTTTTCCTATTACAGCTCCTGCATTCATTAATTTCAAATTAAAAAATGGTTGTATCATAAATAAATTAAAAGATGAAAAGGGAATTTTTGGCTACTTTATTACAACCTAGCATATGCTTTTAACTTTAGAAAGTAATTAGGAAAATAATCAACTTCTGTATCTCACCTCTAAAACTCTAAACTGCTCAGATTTATTGGTATCAGTGTTCCTGGGAAAGCAGAACTATGCACTGACCAAAAAGAATAATTGACCCCAGGGCCACTCTATGAATACACAGTACACATCATCTAAGAGTATGAAAATCGTGCTCACTTTCAGTGAAGCTCACTGAATTTATTTTCCGCCTTCTTCATGAAACAGAATCATTACACATTTTTCTTAAGGGAAGCTACTTTCCTGCGTGCATTCAAGTGAACTATTTTTTTGTTTTGTAATTCTGTTCGGTTCCTGCAAATCTTGAGCTACAGGAGATATCTGTTCAGCATTTTAAACCTGAGCTGTGGAGGTCAGCTGTGATTGATCTCCAACCTGCCTCTTGTTTCCTGGATGACCAGGCAATGCAAGATCTTTTCTTTCTCCAGCTGCTTGAGCAGTAATTTTTGTAATCAAGATGAGAGTGCGGCTATGTTTCTGTCGGGGAAAGTATCAGAAGATAACAAATTCTTATAAAATTTAAAACTATTTCCTTTGAAATAGTTCCTCCACAGGTTAGACTGCTTGAAGACTTATTGGCTGGGTACCAGTTTTAAACATAAGCAGGTCTCTCTTTGCATTCAGATAAAGGTTTTGGTATGTGCTCGTGTGGCTTGGAGATATCCTAGACTGTTGACTGAACTGTCTTAGACCAAGCAGGATTCCTGGCAAGAGGCTGGAGCGCAGCAGACCCCGCTGCCGCTGTCCTCCCTTGCTGAGAAATCCCTGCGGCTGGATCCTGGCTTCTCTTTGGGGGTGTTCTTCAGGAGTAGCAGCCTGTTCATGAATAGCAAAACCTACCATTTTACACTATTTGGAAGAGGTAAATCAAGAGAACAGGAAAGTATGACCTATACACAGATACTCTGTCTTATCTCATTTTTCAGCAGTTGAAGTCCACCAGGAAACAAAAATTGGCAAAGCTTTTCTCACTTACCTCTATTGTGCAGAATTTATGATGGAAAAAAGCCAACAAATATCCCAGGCACTGGGATTACATTGGTTACATTAAATGAAGCCTCAATCATTTATTCAGTGCATTGAGGTGAGGAAGGAGTATCTAGCACAGGAGCTTATTCTCAAAGTACAGCAATTAGTTCATAACTCCAGAAACTCCTAGAATTGAATTTGATCTTTTATCACTTCCAGAGCAGAAGATACTATGCACTGAAGTCATGACAGCGTAACAAGGACTATGAAAGAGCAATTTTCAGAGTGCTCTGGCACACTTTGTATTCTGAAACTTAATAACTTGTTCCTGTCTTCTGGAAGTGCACTTCTGCCCTTCACTGTCTTCGATTTGAACAGTGGAAAACTGACACAACACTCTTCTGACAGCTAAAGCACAATATACAGCATCTGTCAGATAGCTTTGAATATTTCTGTTTTACCACAGAAAGCATTTTGTATCAGCTTTTATTTATCTTAGTGATCTTTGGTAGTGTTTCTGGAAGTTGGTGTGTTTGGGAAACTCTTTTGTGAGGCATGATAGAGCTTAACACTACCAAGCTTTTCTGAACTCCTATTTCACATTGACTTGATTTTAAGTTTTTATTGTGAAGTTGTTAGTTTTACTATTTTGAGCTAGTTTGATAGCCCTGCGTTCTTTAAGAGACAGCATTCAATGGAATTGAAAAGCAAATAAAAATAAACATCGCACATCAGGCATTCTCATAAAACCACCCAATACTTGCTCTGCCTAACAAAGCAAAGAGTATATCGTCTCAGTTACTTCCTCTTACTGCAGTGGATTGTCTTGTGGGCTTTACCTGTCTTAATTTTCTTCCACATTTGTGTGGATTGTCTCTATTTATTCCAAGCTGAATTGCTTTGGAAAACAGCTAAGAGAAGCAGCCCATCTGATTTCAGCTGCCACCCCTTGAAAAATAGTGGCATCTGACATAATTGCATCAATGAGCTCAGCTGTGAGAAATCTAAGGTGAAAAGAAAGGCCCACATAAATGTAGCCTTGCAAACTTAACTATACATATGGTTGCAAGCCAGCTTCATAATGCTATTAGTCAATGCTTACATTGACATCCTCTACAGTCACCAGCAATTCAGCAGAGGAAGCTGGGTGTGGGCAAAACACAGGTCAAATTGTAGACCTATATTGATGTGAACCTGTCTCCCTCACCTAGACATAACTGAGAACCGCACGTGGCCTTCCAGGCAACTCAGAAGACAGGCAAGGCCTGTTCTTCCAGAAAATGTTCGCAGACCTCCGCCTTCAGAAGCAGGTTCTAGATGAGAAAAGGAGGCAGAAGCCGCTTGAGAGCCACAGTTCAGACCCCTGGACTGCAGAGGGGAGCAGGACTCAGACCCAGCAGCTGTTTTCCTGCTCTGATCACCTTTAAAGGCTCTGGATTGAGAAGTGGGACGATTGATACTGGGACGATTGATACCGGGACAGCAGATGATGCATACACCCTTGCTGCGTGAAGGCTGTGCTAACCTGAAGCATCTCCGTGATGGTTGTGTTTTCACACATCAGGTTGTCATCTGCAGTAAAGAAAGCTTAGAAGGAGCTTCATAACCAGCCTGTCCTTGCCTGTAGGAGAGTAGAAGTTGGAGAGAAAGGTGTTGTGGACTGTGTGAGGCATCCAAGTCACCCATCATGGGCTGTAGCTTTCTGCTATCAGTAGATTTGGTGCTTAGCTCTAGGTGCTACTGTGCACAGTAAGCCCCTAAAATCTGTGGATGCAGACACAAAGATGCTGGTTTAAATCCTCTGCTATTTGTGATTAAAAAAAAAAAAAAGAGTATAAACCATCAGTCCACTAGAGATTTCTGCTCACATAGCTGGAATAATGGAATGGCTTGTGAGGCGGTTCAGGAATTCATTCATAATGCAGTGGTGGGTTAGACTAAAAGCAATGAATGTTGCAAAGCAGATGCTTTTATTTAAAAGTGCTTTGCAGGTACAGAATGTAATATGCAGAGACTGTGCATGAATGTTTTTGTTTGTGGCAGTGTTCATACACCTGCTTGAATTTTCAGTTAAAGCATTCTAAGTTAAAGATGATTTTGTAAAAGATGTATTGTTTTGTATCATCACATATTGTTGTGAATTTTCTTCCATCTCTAAACTGTAATTAAATGTTCCTATCATCCTGTAAATTAGCCTTTCTCTTTTAAACATCACATTTGCAACTCTATGCTCATATAATCCTGTAATTATGTAACTATTTTCATTTCAGCACTGATTCAGCAATGTACTTAAGCATATGAATATCTCTTTGAACCTACTGGGACTCCTCACATGCTTAAAATTAGACAGGGTTTAATTATATTGCTCTATCAGCAGCCTTACTAGTAGATAAAGACATGGAAAAAAAAGAAGTGTCGGCCTGCATCTACTGTAAACACTGTTATTGAGCTGGACATTTCTAGACTCTACCTTTACCTTCCTGCTTTTAATGTTTTCAGCTGAATCGTGGTATTGGAGCTAAGCACCACATGAGGCATCAAGACAGAACCATGTCTTTGAGATCTGTGGTTTATCTAGAGGCAAGGCAGTCTGAAGAAGCTGCAGACCTCCCTTGCCCTGTCTGCTCCCTTGAGGTTTACTGCCCCTGCTGCTGCAAATGATTGCAGGCCAATCAGAGGTTTGTTTTTTTGCTTTTTTTTTTAAGTACTTTTAAAGATTATTTTGCTTTCAGGGTGGCAGTATGACCTTACATTGCACTGGTATACCTGAGGTGGCAAAAAACCTTGAGGCATGGGCATGAGTATATAGGGGAGGAGAGAAGACAGGAACCACCTCAATCCATTAGCAACTGAAAAAAATATATAGGTCCATGTCCAGAGAAGTCGTTCCTATGCTAAAGTTTTCTATCCTAAAATTACATACTGTCTAGGACCTATAATGATGACAGTTTAACGAAAGTTTATCTTCCCTTTACCTTTTACCTTATGTTACATGACCTGGGAAACTCAAAGCATAGCCATTTAGATGAAACTAAAACCTCTTGTATTTTAGAAGAGATAAGACAGAAGAGAACTGTTGAAAGTGGGAACATTAAAGAAAGGCCTTAAATGAAACAAAATAAAATGAAAAAAAAAAAAGAAACAAAACGAAATGAAATGAAATATCACAGGCTGCTGTTTCTAACAGAATTTGAAAAGCCGAACCAAGAACCTTGTTTTTTTCCAGGAAACAAAGGCAGACAGATTAAGTTCTTCAGTGATCTTATCTTGATCCAAAGCAAGGCTAAGAAGTTTGATCTCTGTGATACTTATACAGTGATTATTTTACAAAAATATCAACACAGAGTCAAAATTCAGGGCAGGAGAGAATATTTCTGTTCTAAAATCATCACTGAAACTTTACGAAGAATAAAAAAAAATACAAAACCCAAATAGGTTTAAAGATTATTTTTGAATTAGGGAGTTAAAATTATTTTAGAATCCACACATCCATTGTGAAAGTTCTCTCTGCGACTTAAAATCCACTAATGGAGATGAACTTACCTGAAGCTGTGAAGAATGAGAGGCTGCCCAGACAAAACTTTTTGGAACAAAGTGAAGGTCTGCAGGAAGTCTGGGCCTCAAATAGAAACCAGCACACAGGCCAGTAAAAGGGAACACTAAAAGGGAGTGGAGAGGGAATATTTGTACCGTTAGTCTAGAAGGCCTATTTAGAGATACTACTGAGTGAATGGGAATGGACCCCTAACGAGCAAAAGAGGCTTTAGAAAGGATCAGACGGAGAAGATTTGGTATGTTTGCTTCACTGCTTAGATTTTGAAAAAAAGATCAGTCTGCAAAGAAAAAGGTCTGATTATTGATTTCTAGTGGGAGTCCTATTTCATGCAGACTTGAACACTAGGGCCCTGGTGCTGGTAACACTGCTGCTAATAAAATGACTAATGCACTGGAAGACATTGCTAGAATAATCTGCCATCTTGCAGAGAGCAATCCATAATTTCACCAAATATTTTTGCATCAAAACTTTCTGCCTGAACGTATTTTCATTTAATGTTGATTTCCAGATTTGAAGATAGTGGAGAATATACTCAGTTCTTGTAGAAACTGCTAAATACCCTCATGTCTAAAAAGAAGAATGTGGTGCTTTTTTTGGTGTTATTTCTTTGCCTGAATTTCTCAAACTTCAGCTGCCAGACATCAGATGAGTCGACTCAATAGGTCTTTTTATATTGCACTCCATAAGAAAGGATCACTGAGGTACTATGCAGTATGCAGAAAAACTGCTTTACCTTCTGATGTTCAGTAGTCACTTCTGATTCTAGAGGTAGACTACTGCAGTACAAATTGCGCAGCAATGAATGCACCTCAGAAAGTATTTCAGCTACCTAAAAGCTTTTCTGTGCAGTATAAAACTAGGAATATCAAGCTCCAGTGTCTGTTTACCCATGCAATCTAGAAATGTGTGCTATTTTGTAAGTGAGAGAGGAAGGATCAGAGATTTTTTTTTGTTATTTGTTCTTGGTTTGTTTTTAAGCATTGAGACCACAATGTCCTTGCATTTGGATATTGCCACAGTGAATTTCAAGGCCCTTGGCCTGAGCAGAGTAGTACTATGTTCTTGCATCTCAAATGATGTAGTAGGAAGGGCTAGGTACCACAGAAGGATCCAAAACCCACACAACTTCTCAGTCTGTATTCTGATGAAAAGTCATCTTAAAGAAAAAAACAAGGACAACTCACAAATTCCGCCTCTCTTTAGGAGTCTGAGTTTGCTCTTGCCTGCAGAAGAATGTCTTCTTCCAGTCAAGACAAATCCCTGCATCTAGTAGTAGTTCTCTGTTCTGTTTTTACAAGAAAAAGAAAAAGGATTGTGTTTTAAGGACATTGCATGTGGTGGTCAGAGCATTTTCTGGAGATGTACTTTTGGCTGAACTGGCCCGTGATGAGTTGAAGCTTTGATATTTTGTGTAAGAAAGGTAGTAGCAGCATTGCCTTTACTGCCAAGCTTGTAGTCATCACTACAGGCTATTAACAAGTCCAGATTTGCCAGCAGCTGTGGGACATGTTTCAAGAGTGTCTGTTGATCAAAGCTTCCAGAGACGCACGTAAGAATTGGCCTTATGTTTGATTTGACAATAGCTGATAGAAATCATTTAATTTCTATTGATACTTAACTGTGTTTTTATTCATAAGGACAGGGATACATGTCTTCTCCATAACATGTTCCCCCCTCTTGTCAACCTTCTTGGCAAGGTCCTCTAAAACTGTTCTTAATTTGCCTCATGGGCAAACTTCCTTACAGAAACCAAAGGACAAAAGATTCATTAATATTTATGAATAATGAATCACTAGGATATTGCCCTTAAATAAACAAACTGTAAACATTAATGCAACTGACCATTTAATGTAAACACAAATATGGTGTTCCAATTTATTTTCTGTTACCCTTTGTTTGCTAATTCATTGATTTATTAAACTGCCTAACTAGAAAAAAAGCCTGTGCAAATAGCAATTTCATTTGTTACACACTTATAAATGTTTAACAGAGTCTTCACTTCCTAAAATGTTGGAAAGATACTACTTCTTGGGCGATACAATTTTCCTATTTTGTCCTTAGCTTTCCACTGCTCAAGATTTAAATCAGCACAGGCCATGTGATAACTTTAACACGATAATCTTTAATTTCTGTTTGTCCCCGACCTGTGTTCAGGACAGGGATGAAACAATACAGAAGTGACTCCTACCTACCACATGTCCTGCCATCTACATAAGCAACCAGTGTACTGAAGGAAGAAGAAAAATACCTCAGTCCTCTACATAAGACCTTGTGCTAGCAGATAGAGTGTGACATGACGGATGTGAGGAGTATATATATCAGGAGTTATGGGTTGTTCTGTTTTTCTGCTGAACCGGTTGCCGTGCAGGATACAAGAGCTGTATGCTTCATGCAGCTGCCTCATGCAGCTATTGGGACCTCACTGGCATCGCTGTGATTTCTCACTACTTATTATAGAAGCATTCACACTAGTGACGAGCATCATAGAATATGATGAGTCATGCAATGGCTTTTTTAGGCTAAATCATTCCCCTGTTCACAAAGCTGTTCTTGCCTTAAGAAGAGAAAATGGGTCTGAGGAGCTGCTGGGTCATTCTTTCTCCCACTGCAGTCTCACTTAATTTTTTTTTATGGCCTAGATTTTCAGGTGTTGATCATAGCAGTTACGTAAGTCATAATCACAGTAAATATTCTGCTAGCCTTCTAGGTAGTAAATACGGAAGAGCTGGTGGAATAACTGAAATGATTCAGTATGGATTATATCCTTTGACAATACGAGAGCGATTTCTTGCCGAGTACCCTCACACATTAATTACTGTGGCTCCAAGCAGCCATCTTTGTCTTACAGAGCTGGTGGAATATGCTGGGGTGCAGAGGCTGCCTAATTAGAGCTGGGCCCTGTGGACATGGGGTTTATGAAGCATAAGCAAGCAGGTCCTACCGCGGTCGGCTCCCAGAATTAATCTCCATGTGCTTCCAATAAAAAGCAAAGGATAAGCTTTTCCTACCCTGAACCTTTTTAGTCTGTTCCTTTTCTATTAAGGATAGCCTGCTTTTTGGTTTTGTAAAATAAATGCAAGACCTAATTTTTCTCATCACTTGTGTTTAATGAGCCGCTCTGTTCGCGATGACTCAAGTGCTCCTAATGAAGTTATGTCAGTAATGTATTTGTTCTAGTGCGTGTCAGAGCAGTAGGCTGTATTCTTCCTATTGCCTATGCATACTTGTTTCTTTCTTTCTTGCAGGTGCGTGGGTATTCACGGGCTTCAGGATAGCTGGTTTACTGTATGCTATTAGAAAGCCTGATTACAATAAGGCCTTGATTCTGACCTGTAGGCAGTATTATATTGCCAATAGTCTTCCAAATAAATGATTTTCTTAAATTTCTTGATACTATTCAGAAATCTTGAAAGTAAATGCAGCTGTCTTTCATGTGTGCAGACAGAAGTACCACCTTGCTAACAGTCATCGTCTCCTCTCTGCTAATGCGTATAATATGATCAGTATGGGTTGCCTTAAGGGATTTATATGACGTGGTTAAATCTGTTTTAGCAATAAGAACCCAAACTGTTACTTGCCAAATTACTTTCTAAGGACTCAAATATTCTCTTAAATTAAGATTTTGGATTTGATAGTCCGCATGTCAATTTTCTCAGTGAAAGCTCATGAGGGTTTGCAGCAGGAACATCTGTTTTCTGGGAGATGTACCATGTATTTATCACAAATGTTAGAAAAACATTTGTAGTTTTCCAGAGAGAGTCTGGCAAATATTTAATTTCCTCACTTTTGCTTTTATGAATCTTAAAATCTACTTAGAAGCGGGGAGTGGATAATTCTTAATCCTCCTGAAAGGGGGAATGGATGATTCTAGGAGTAACTTTGCAAGAGAAACAAGAAAAGTTTCAGGGACGTTTGAGTATTTTTGTTCTTATTTTTCTGAAGACATTTGCTCCGCATCAAGAAATATGATAAAGGGAAGAGTGATGTTTTTGACCTGTAGTCAGATAACAGGGAGGAGGTGAAAATAGTAAATTAATGAATTTCATTCTGCCTACAACAAAAAACAATGACTCAGTCACTTATGTAAACGCACTGGTATATGAAATTGAGAAAACGTGACTCTTGTCTTTAGTTCTTATGTATGTTTTCACTCCTAAACTAAGGGAAATTTTTAAAGATTTTAAGCTAGTTAGCAGCAGCAAAATTGACCTTTTTATTAAAAATAATAATAATAGTAATAAGAAGAAAAAGAAGAAGAAGCGAAGAAGAAATGGAGTCCTTTCTTTGCAAAGCCTGAGCAGCAGCCACAATATAGTAAGTAAGCTTCTACTTACTGTCAGCACTCCACTGCAGTTCAGAATTGCTGCCTTCTAAAATAGCCACAGGGACTTAGGTTTTTAGACTAGGTATGTGATATATTTTCCGTAAAAAATAATGGAAGATTTGTCCTACATCTATAAAACCTTAGACAGAGTGTTTGCTTCATAGATGTATGCAGCAAAGCAGGCAGGGCATGTAATTTTCTGAGAGGTCTCACAGACAACAGATGATATAAATGCTGCTATATACAGGTGTTTAGTATCTGCCCATCAATATCAGCAAATCTCTTTGCGATTATCAGTAGGATGATGCATACTTAGCTATGCATCCAGAGAACAAAAAGCAGGGAATGATGGATTTAGAAAGATGGTTTTGATAACACCAGCACTGTTTATTAGCTCATCAAGGGCTGCCCAGGCTTGAATGTCCTGTGTATATAATACTCTTGTTTCTAAAAATTTCCAGGTTCATTGCAACAAAACACCCCCAGGCCATCATCTATACCTGAAAGCCCCCAGAATTGCCTCCAGAAAGGATCCCCTTGCCTCACGTTTCCACTCGTTTTGCATTTCCCTGACAATCTTGCAGCCCAGCACGAAGGGCCCAGTTTAGTCTCCTCATGCAAGCAGGCTTTGTGCTACCCACACAAAGCTTTCCTCCTTTCCCTCCTCCTGGAAGCTGCATGAGCCTAGCCTCCTCGGGACTGGAGCCAAGGAGAAAACACTCAAGGCACTGGCAGAAGTTTGATCCCATAGTCGGGCCCAAATTGCATGCAACCATGTGTGACAGTAGTTGGTCCTAGATAGAAAGAAGATATTCAGCCCTCCAAAGCTGGTACACCCGAGCTGGCCTCCCAGTTCTGGTCCACAGAGTGAGAGTTTGCTCCTGCCTTTGCCCAAAATGTGATCCCTTCACTTGCTTGCGTGTAGGAGAGCTGGGGCGGGCATCCTGATGCACTCGCTGGGTGTTGGCTGGGCTGCCTCTCTGGGAAAAGATGCGGAAAGGGCAGAGCCGGGCCAAAACTATGCAACCCTTCCAGTTGATCCGCTGTGGCTGCTGCTTCTTCAGCCTTAAATACGCTCGTGTTTGAAACGTGGGTGTGTAGGGGCTGGGGACCTGCCACCTCTGCCTTACTGCACAGCCAAGGGGCGGAGGTCCCACCTCGCCTCCTCAGCCCGGGGACAGCCGCCCCAGCGGCCTGCCCTTTGCATACTGCCATGGCCTGGCTCCGGAGGTGCAAGCAGGTGACGGGACACTGGCTTTAGGAGCGTTACAGAGAGGGGCTTCAAGAAACCTTGAAAATAGACCCACTTGTTGTCCCTGCCCTCTCTGCACACACTGTTTGCCAAAAGTCTTTGCTGAACTCATGTAGGAAACTCCTATTTGGAGTTCCTCTGAGAAAAGCAGGTGAACCTCTTTAAAAGCAGAGGATTCATGTGAAAGAGGTTGTTTCTTGCTACATGAGCCCTTAAAAGCCCTGGCAGTGGATCACAATTCCTCTCACGTGGATAAAATGGTACTGTTTTTCCCCTGGCAAGAAGCTCAGCCTGTATAAATCAACCAATTTGCATTGGCTGACAGTCTGGTTATTGCATACCCAGCATGCTTTTATGCTTCTTTTTCTTTTCTTTCTTTCCTTCTTTTTTTCTTTTCTTTTTTTTTTTTAACCTGGTATTGGGAACATAAACTGAGGTATACACTATATCTGCTGTCATATCCCTTACACAGGTCTGTAACCTTAAAATCAGGGCACATAGGTTGTTGTTTTGCTTTCCTCTCCTTAGCCAAACTTATCACAAACTGTGATCAGTGTAACAAGGAAGCCTCTTTCAGCACACCAGGGAAGAGTGAATTTGGCGAAATACCTGTCTTTTGGTTAACCCACGTAAGTCTTGTGTTAAGGCCACATGAAAGTAGTCTACTTGAGGTGATGGCGGAGTAGAAATAGGAAATTGAGGAAATATTTTCACAGACCTGGGGGAAATATTAGTGTTGCCATTTTATTCACGTGTCTCTATTTTCCTAGCCCTGTGTTTCTTGGTAACAAGGTAACAAGGATGCTAACCCTTGCAGTCTGGAAAATCAAAAGAACAGCATTTTTCAAGTGAAACTAAATACACTTTGGAAGACTTCCCATTAGGTAAACCTCTGAAGATTTTAATCTTTATCTGAATTACATTCATGCAATTTTTGACAGTGAACAAGGGAGGGAGAGAGAAAAAAAAACACAAACTTTTGCATATATGTTATGGAACAAATAGGAGAAAGCTATGCAAAGCCTCAGATCCTCAGGTCTTTTTAGTGTTCAATTAAACAATATCAGCATCTTGGTCTGCCTCTTCATGCAAATATTTGATGCGTCTAGTATATACCTGAAAGGGATAGAATAGGGATATGCAGCTCTTTACAAGCCCTCATTAGGGCATCTATGAATGTTGTGAGTTGGAGAAAATCTTGGCTCTCTACAGCATACTAGTTTCTATTGCATTTCTTTATGCAATAGAAATGGGTAAAAGATATGGTAATAGACCAAGCAAATCCAAGCACAACCACAGAGCTGTTATATTCAGCACCAGGATAAAAGATAGATAAACTGGAAAGGGATAAAATGCAAGACAGCATTTTATGTTGGATTTTGTGAGATTTTTGTTGAAGAATTCAGAAAATATCAACAAAGTGCACGGTCCTGTACCAGGGGAGGAATAACCCCAGACACCAGTACAGGCTGGGGACCGACCTGCTGGAGAACAGCTCTGAAGAGAAGCACCTGGGTGTCGTGGTGGACGACAGGTTGACCATGAGGCAGCAGTGTGCCCTCGTGGCCAAGAAGGCCAATGGGATC
>JAWLRI010000964.1:756922-801682 GCA_034781795.1 Crypturellus tataupa | reverse complement strand
CCGCACGCCGCCGCGTCCCCCCGCCCCGCGCGCCGCCGTTAACGGGCGCCCCCCGGGGAACCCGCCCCTACCGCCGCCGGGGGAGGCGAGGAGCGCGGCCGGGGTCGTTCCCCCGCCTTGTAGAAACGGGGAGGCTGCGGGGGCCGAGTACGACGGCGCTGCCCGAGCGTGGTGCGGGGAAGGGGGGCAGTTGCCTGCCGGTCTCCTCCTCGGGCTGGGGGCTCTGGCGCTCTCCTCAGGAGTGAGGGCGCCCCTTCCAGCGGGACCGTGGGGTGGGAATGGGTCCAGTGACGGCGCCCACTCGAAAAGCCATGGGGGGGCGGGGTGACCCCCCGCACGCAGCAGGGCCCTGCTCCCCTCGTAGAGGCTTCACAGTAAAATGAAAAATACCTCTTCCACGAAGTGGTTTCGCGAATGTGGAAACCACACAGATGTAAAGGAACCCAGAGGTTTCAGGCTTCCTGGCACTACGCTCATTTGGCTTTTATCGGCTTCATGCGACTGTTTGTTGTGTATGTGAAGGGATGAAATCTCTGCCTGGGGTGTTTGATTGAGGTTTTTTTTTTTTGTAAAGGTTTTACAAAAGAGACTTTTAACAAAAGAAAAAGGGGAAGAAAAAGAGGCTTTAAAGAGTGTTTAGCGTAGACCTTAGAGGGGCTAACACTTCCATCCGATCGCTTTGCTTGCATTAGACCCATTTGACAGATACGTACCGTAGGTATGCCCGTAACATAGGTGAAGCTGCTTCTGGGGGCAAAAGTATGTGCAGGAAAGGCTCTCAGATTTCCCATGGGAATCATCCTGGGGAGAGGCCTGTATTTGGAAACTCCAGGATCCCAGCGCTTTCAGTGGTGCTTGCCCTTCACCGGGATAGCCAGGCTTTTCGCTGAGGCACTACTGCCTTGAAACAGCTGTTTAAGCAAGCACTGATGTTTGTGCAGAAGCTTCTGATTTTGTTCTGGCTCTTTGTGTATATGTGTGAGGTTTCGTGTGTGCGTTTTGGGGTATTTTTCTTTCTAACACTTGGCAGTGAGGTATAACATTCTTACGATTAGGCCCATGTCACTCTTGATATTCTTACAGCTAATGTTTTGAATAAGCTGTTGCTTATATAATGCAAAACTATTCGATAATAGGAATGGCATTTGTGCATTAACTACACTTGAACTGTCTCTGTGCACTCATGCGTTGAAACCTCGATGTTTGTATTAGATTCTCTTTCAATCTCCTTTCTGGAAATGAATATTTCTCCTGCCATTTTAACAAATGCTTTCTGGAAAGCAGCAGAGGACCTATACTTTGTTTTCAGACGGAGTTGTATGAGAAAGAGGGATAGTTTGAACACAACAAAAAATCTAAGTTGCATATGAAGAATATATTTTTAAAATTCCACATAGATGAGAATTTATATGACCCTAAGGGAAATCTGCCTTAGTGGTTTTATATGCACGTTATAGTTGTTTATTATATCGCATCTTCCAGGTAATTGTCTGTTTTGAGTAGAGAACTGAAATGGAGATTATCTATCTTTATGAATTTGAGTGAATAATCCTAGTTTATAAATCATTATTTCCTTTAATTAACATGTTAGTGATGGTATTAGTTTCTGCAGTTCCTCTTTTGCTTGCTGCTGCTGTTGTCCCGTGTTTATAAGCAAGAGTATAGCAGTAACAGTAGCTGATGGAAATCAAAGGATTCGGTTCATATTTTACAAGCTGGTCCTTGGAAAGTTAGTTGATTAAAAAGTTTATTGCCTGGCTTTTTTTTTCCTCCGTGTCATGTGGTTTTTACATTCTTTTTTTTTTTCCCTCTATTTATTTAAGACACAAAAGACTTCCTTCATACTGTTTTCTTAATAATTACTTTGCATTCTGGAAAACTAAATAAAACCTTTTCTTTCAGTTCTGTTAGGGTGCCCTTGAATTACTTTGGCTGAGATTTCTATGATTGTTGGTTAAAGGATCCCTTTTGAACTTACCGATTTAAAATTCTTTCATGTTGCGATAGGAGACTGCATGAGTGAAATAAGCACGGCAAGCTTTATGGATTCTGCTGAATGGTCATTCTATATTTTCTGTTTTCTGGGCAAAGGGATCAGTGATTTCTTCATAGAACCCAATAAAAAATGAGGGAAATAAGATGTTGAGATAATTTCCCCCCTACACCCTGAGGTGTTTGTGATAGACATTGGTTATCTTTCTTGATAGCCTTTATAGAACTTGGAGCTTAGAAAAATAGCTTCAGAATGCGACTGCTTGGTGAATTGGCAGCTCTCCTCTGAACAGAATAGTTTCTTGTAACTCAGCAAAATAATTAACACAAGCTGTGAGTGTGGAAAATTGGTCAAGAAATGAGTTCATAGGATCACAGAATAACTCAGGTTAGAAGGACCCTCAGGGTGTCTGCATTCCACCTTGCTGCATAACATCTTGGCAGCCTGCTCCACTGCTTGGTTTGTTCATCTCTGGTTTGAAAAATGTCTTCAAACTCTTGTTTATTTTTAAGGTATTATCTCTAGGCTTGCTTTACATATGTGATCCTTAGTTCCCTGAATGACTGTCTTTTTGGCATCTGTTATGTCTTTCAAAAATTTATGTAATGACTAGAAATTGGAAAAATGTGCTTGGGTTTTATGGAAAAAAAAGTTCTGTCACTCCAATATACACATGTGTATGAATTTATGCATTAATATTTGTTAAAATTGCCTGATCTATTTATGTACATATATATTTATATTTTTACGCAAAATTTATTAAACCAGTGTTTACTTATATATCCAGGCGATGAAGAGAGAATTCTAGCCTCACAGTGTGGTTTTTCTTTTTTTTAAAGGTGTGTATGTATGGTAATATGTTCACTGAAGATGCTAGGTGTGCTAGTATGGCTTTAATGCTCAAGTTTAGAGCTCTGTGTTACTAGATTTAAATTTGGGAGATTATGAGGGGGGGGAAAAAAAACCCACACCCTATAGTGTAAGATTACAAGCAAAGGAAAAATGAGGAAAAAATACAGTGCTTCCTGTAAGCTTCGTTAACTGCTAGAATGTGCTTTTGGGAGAGTTTGCAATAGTTCCTGCTAGTCTGAGGGCTGCCAAGATTTGAAAAGAAATGTAGATTGTAATCTTGAGACCAGAATCCGAGACAAAGGGCATTTGAGAGAAATAGGATATTCTTTCTGGATCTCTTTCTATTATTTAAATACAGTCTTATGAGTCTTTGTTCTTAAAATTTGATCTGGAAACTGTCCTTTTTCCTTGACTTTCCTCCAGAGATACCTACAATTCGGGGTTTTGATAACAGGTTTTCTTTTTATTGGTAGTACCAAACCAATTGAGACTATGAATCAATAATGATGCGTAATAGGAGCTTTTAACCCTGAATCACTAATGTATCTACCTCTACTTCAGTGTAGTATGACATTGATTCTGAAATTTAGGTATTATTCATTTTGATTAAAAATAAATCCTATAGAAAACTACTCAATTTTGTAATTTTGAATTTAGGTGCTCTGCTATAGACTCCAGAAGCTCTGAGGCTGCATTTAGTTTTGAAAAGTCTGTACTTTTCCCTCTGCAAATTTAGTTGCATAACAAAAGAGAAACCAAATAAATGGATGCGAGAGTCTATGTCTGAGGGGATCAAATTGATAACAGGCAATTAATATGTCTGTGTATGGGTGTTTAAAAGAGCAAATCAACCTCAAACTTCTCTCTTATGGAGGTGATATGATTGTTTTCCTGCTATGCTTTTTGAGAGAACAAGTATTTGGCAGTGCAGAAAGAAATTACAAAACAAAACCACAAATTATTGCCACTTACATATTTTTCCATCATGTGAAAGAAACTCCACGCTACGTAATTAACATCAGTATCTTGCAGTGCTTCACAAAATTTGCTTTTCTAGATATCACGCACATCTGTTGTTTGAATGTGACATTGGCTGACCCTTTTTAGAAGGGGTGAGATCCTTAAACCCAGCTACTAATTGCATGGACTCTTTTATAACTGTGTGTTGCAGGTTTCCTTCCCTGCATCCATTGAGAGAAATAGGAGAGTACAGTGCAGATCAGTTTAAGTCCAAATGTAATCACGCTATAAGCTTCTACAGCAAAGTAGCAGGACTGCTGCATTGCTGTATTTTCTTGATGGTCCTTCCAGCAAACTCGGGAGAAACTGATCTTGTCTTGAAGACTTAGTATTAATGGAGACGTATGGATAATAATTTCAGAGGCTTCCCAAAAGAAGCAAAAGTTGTCGTGTGGTGGTATTTCATCTGCTGCTGGACAGCCACGCCTTAAGCCAGACATGAGCCTCGACCTGCATTTTGTCTTCTGTTTTTGTCTTCTACTTGATCTTTTTAGACTGTAGTTAGACACTGCTGGTGGCACATCTAGTTCAGGAGCTGACTCTTATTAGAAGTTACCCTTTCTGCTTGCATCAGTGGTTAGCCCTCTCTGACCCGAACGTTCCCTCCTCTCCTTGGCCACTCTGGGAGCTCTTTTTATTACACTACAATATTAGAACAAATGTCACCTCTTTTTTTTAGTTTGTCTCTGTACTTCATTAAGATATTGTGGTCACTTTGTGAAACAGATCTCTACAACAGCTGAATTGGCCTATCTAAAAGAGAAGACAGCTTTTTTGGGTAAGAAACCTATTAAACCACACCCGTCCAAGTTAACTTAGCAGCATTTAATTGAAGTTTTGGCCTTTGCCTTCCTCTGGTAACCTGCAGGAGTGGATGAGTGGTTCTTTTCACACCTGACCGTGCTTTGTTTCCCGATTGTTAAAAGTTAATGTCAAGTCAATGTGAAAGACAAAAAGCCCCAAAGAGCTACGTTCAGGGATGGGTAACTCCATTCAGATCCTGCTGACCTATTTTAGGTTAATCCAGATAGGAATTCGCTGTTCACTCTTCTAGGATTTGCTCATCTCTAGAGTAGAGTTTATCTATTCAGCCGCAGTAGATAACATATGACAGGAATGGGGCAAAACCAGTTGTACCTGTTAGTAAAAGCATTTAAAAATTGCTCCTTTTCAGAGCAGGCTGCCAATGTGGCACTTTTTTTTTTTTTTTTTTTGGCCTAGTGCTAGTTGGAGTTGCAATTAATAAACCATAGCACAAATCTGATAGAAATTCAAGATGTTGGGAGAAGGGAAGAACAAAATTCCATGTTGTGTTTTGTGAACTGGATTTGTTTGGGAATTTGCTTCCACTGTGAAAACAATTTAGCAATTTTATATGTAACAGATTTGGGTAATATCATTACTTCTTGCAAGTACATACAATCTGTGTGATTAGATTTTCTTGTGGTGAAGGTGAGAATTACCTCCTTGTGCATCTTGAAAAATTAGAAATAGGAGTGTCCGTCAGGCAAAGAAGAAAAAGTGCTAGGAGACGTATCCTGGAATTATTTCCAATCTCCTTGTTGTGTTGCTATCATGTCATCTTTGTGCCTGCAGCAAACATGCTCTTTCCTTGTCAGTGTGTTGTTGGAGATTGCTCATTCTGAAACTTTCTTGTGCAATCACTATTTTTCTGTATGTTATGGGCTATGGAAAGGACGCATTTTTCATTTTCATTTTCTTTCTCAGGTGCAGTCACAAATCTTTGAGACAGAAACAGCCAACCTAAGTTCTTGATTTTATACTTAGTTATGCAAATGTATCCGTAAGTTTTGAAATGAATCTGGTATGTGGAATAGTGAAGTAATACAGCAGCTTCATAAGTTCTGCTTTCTTGTGGTTTGAAAAATCCTGTGAAGAATTACATTTCCTCCCTTTATCATGTCTTGACATATAGACTGATAGAAAATAAGGAACTACAGCAAAGTCAAAGGTTTAACAAGCAGCATATCATAAAACTAAATCTCTTGTAAACTCTGAATAATGTCTTCTAGGATTCCCCTCTCCCCCTGAAAAAACATCCTTGTATACAAATGCCATATAATGCCTGTGTGTTTGTTTATGGCAAGAGAAAATATAGTGTTACTTAGGGGATAGTAACTTGAGGAAGGAAAAACCTTCTATTATGTATAACAAAATGGCAGTGGATTTAAAATGACATTTCTTTTTTTGGTTATTTTATTTCCTTATAAACATTTTACATTTTTATGTGCTGTTTTAAATGATTGACTGAATACAGTATAGGAATTGGGCTTATTTTTTTGCATTCACAGTATTAATGAGAAACTAGGTTTCTTACAATGAGGTAAAATCTAGCTCTACTAGGTTGTTTTGGAGTTAGATACTCTTTTGCAGTTGTTACATGGGCTTTTCTGTCCTCTGTCCACCTCAACTATGAAGTGGAGTAAAATTGCTTTTAATGATGCTGCTTTTGGCATCCTGATTTCATGAGGGAGTCCTTGCCCCAGTTCTGGCTTCAGCCCAGTTCTAGAAGGAAAGTTCTGACCTGCTTAATAACAGACTTGTAAAACTGAGAATTTTGGAGCTCCAAATGGCAATTCATTTGATCTGTTTAACTTCTAGAATTCAATCACAAGCAGCTTGCTAATTGGAACTTCTCTAGAATCCTATCTTGCAGCAGTATTTTCAAGTTATTATTTATTGAACAATTTTATTGCAACAATTTTATTGAACAATTTTTATGCAAGTTGGAAACACTAAATAGTCAAAGACCAAATAAGTGACCCAGAATACACACATGTTTGAGAGGGCTTTGGAGACCTCTAAAGTAAACTGTTCGAACAACTGAAGTCTTGTTTCACTTCTGTTTGGATTCATTTATACTCTGGCATTGCCATCTCCTTCTCATTTCTCACAGTAGAATAATAAGCCTAATTTTTTTTTTTATGCCAGCCTTATGGTCTGAAAAGCTGTTTTCACTTTTTAATATGGCTTCTTAATGATCTGTCAAAAGAAGAAATCACATTTCTGAGCTGTTGAGGTGTAGAGTTTCTTCTGCCACTGCTCAGTGCTCCTGTCTGTTTGGTTCCGTGCTAAGTGACATATTCTGTATAACTCAGGTCGTCCTCGGTCAGAGCAGGAGCTGTTTTCTCCCTGTCAGTGGCCAGGACTGGGTGATTTCTGGGGAGAGGTGTAGATGTCTGCAGTGGGCAGCTCTTGCTGAAAAGGCTTAATTTGTGCATGTTCATCTGCTCTTACCAAATGTTGGCACTGTGCAAAAAGATGCTAAATTGCCAACAGGGTTCATCAAATCTGGTGGGGTAGGGGGAGGATTTCTTTTGGGCAGAGAATCTGAAGCCTTTCCTAAGGCGTTTGCAAGAAGATTGTGAGAACCACTGAGCTTCTAAAGAGAACAAAATCTCTGATAAACACCAACATGAAGTTAAAGCTTTTTCCTTCGAAATTGCAGTCTAAACTAATTCTAGAAGTAGACTTGCATGAGATTTAGGCTTTGTTAAGTAACTTTAGATTAAAATTTAAATTAGAAAGGAAACTACTAAGATTTTTTTCTAGTTGAATTTAATAAAGTTTTTGTGGGAAATGGTCAACAGTATTGGAGATAAAGACCCGTACTCTGAAAATTACACTCACCTGTATTGCTTGGCCCATCTGACATGCCCCTTTCACTTGAGTGAGACTGCACGTGCTTAAGTATAAATATGAGCATAAGTGCTTGTACTGTCACGGATTAAGAAGATTCATTTCTTAATGATAGGAAAAAGCTGCAATTAATCTGTCGCTAAAGGGAAACCTGAGTGATAAGACACTGCCCTATACTACTTTCCAGCATCAAGACCGCATGTGTTTTGTATAATGCTACTGACTTGTGAACCTTAGAAAGTAATGGGTAGGAGGCTGACTGTCTCCAGGTTGTTTTAACATTGATGTTTGGGGCTGAATAACTGACCCTTTTTTTTCATTGCTGAAAGGGTTGCAGACATCCATAACATGATTAATTTTACCAAGAGGTAAATGCAAGATGTTGGGCTCCATCATGATGAAGAGGAGATTTGCAACAGCCTGTAATGTGCAGGAGATCTGAAGCAAATGTTCTCAGTATCTTTGGGTTTAGATTTTGTATCCACCTGGAGTTCCTACTGACTTCAGATACGCACCTGGGCAAAATACAATATGGTATGGTGATTTATACAGTTGTAAGAGATATTTTGGGCTTGGAGACAGTAACCTCTGCTAGATTTATGGAGAATGTTATTTGCCTGTTGATTTCAGGATATGAATTTTGGTGTTATTAACATAAAACCTCAATTAAAGGTTAGGACTCTTTCCTTTTCTGTTATGGATTGGCATTTTCTTTGAGAAATTACTTAGTATGATTCTGGGTTTCTCCAAAAGTTATTTTGCACTAAAACTTACAGAAGTATTTGAAGGCACAATTAGACAGTGTCCAGTCTTATTTTAAGCTACCATGAAGAATCTGCAATATGTTAAATGATCTTAATCCTTTAAAGGGAGCTTGTTTGATCTGGGTTTTCTGTTACTCATCCTGATGAAACACAAGACAGTGTTTGGAGTTTAAGGTGGAACAAGACTCCAGGAAGCAGGGTTGATTTGGCACATTCCCCATGCTCGTATGTACTGTGCAGAGCAAGTTTTGAATTTTTATCTGCTTAGTTGTCTTTGGTCCATGCATGCAGTAGCAGGCTTAACTCTCTGATTACCTAAACAGGAATTTTAAAGAAAGGAGAGAGAGAGAGAGAGAAAAGGGTACTTTTAATGAGTTTGTGCGTTTTTGTGTGTGTGTTTTTGACTGAGCCTGCAAAATGGGAATGCTGATCCGTGAATGATGTATGTTATGGGCAGTGGCTCATGGGTGTTTTGTACCACCTGAAGCCTGTTTAAATGGTCAGCAGAAGTTTTTGTGCTCCAGCTTAATCACAGCCTTCCCAGATTTTGTATATGTCCACTAATTTATTTTTTTTTTAAGTATAGAGAACATAGATATGCTTTTTAGGGATTTAGGTTTGTGGAATGTGGGACATGAGAAATATGAAAGAAATTAAATATAATGCCTTGCCTTAGATGTCAGTACCAGCCATGGGAACTAGGCTTCTGTCAAAAGCTGAATTTGTCCAGTGAGGTGAATGAAAACTGAAGTAATTGTCAGTCTCTTGATGTAGCTCGTCTTGCCATTGCAGCAGCATTTGTTTGGTTCATAATGTTGCCTGAAGTCTGTTTTCTTGGAATTCTTGTTATAATTTGTTCCCTAAGAATATTTAAGGAGACATCTGTTTTCCCTCTCCTTGTAGATGATTGCAGTTCTCATTCTACAGCTTGCTCATGACAGCACTGATGCCTCTGGGGTCAGAGTGTTTCTTGGGTATCTTCCATACAAATGAAAATTCTTGTTCTTATTTACTCTGAAGTCAATAAACTGTCTTATAAGCATGTTAGCTTTGTCCTCAGGTCAGTGCTGTGTCTATCAGGTCTTTTTTGGTATTCAGTTGATTTTGTCTTGCTCCGATACTTTGAAATCTTGTTTTGGGAGAAACATAGCAGTGCAAGATTCACCTCAACCAAGTAACCAACCAAAACATGTGTGTTACCTTTTCTAGTTTGAGAAGCAAATGATGCCACTGACTTTCTAATTGAAAGACTCTTTCTAATCATGTTAGCAGCCACCTCACTGGTCTACTTAAAGAAAACCTTTTATACTGCTTTGTGGTGCTCCCTGGATGTTTCTGGTAAACTAGTGGATCTCCAAAGGATCAAAAGGGAAAGTTGAGAGGAAGACATGCAATTACTACTTAATCCTACGGTATTTTAACACTCCTTAATTGAAAAGCCTGTGGACTTTTGGCAGAGTATTCATTGGAGATACAGCCTTCCTCCACTGTGCTTGAATTCACAGTACAGTTTGCAATAGGATACGAAGTCTTATTGCTAAGCTGTAGAGCTGTAGAACTCCAGAACTGATGTGTTTTGGAGGAAAAGTGAATGGAAAGAGGGAATATTTTTAGTTAATTGTTCCCATGCCTTCAATAACATGTTACAAAAACATATAAAATTCCTTTGAGAAGTATGTTAGCATGGCATGGAAATTGGAATGATGTCAAGGACAGCTAAGGTTTTGAATTTTGTGGGCCACACTTCTGCCATTCTGTCCACGCTTTGAAAGGGGTAGGAGGACTATGTCAGCTGGGGAAAACCCACTTGCCCTGTTGGGTTTTAGCTCTTCAAGTCTGTAAGAGTGCTAAGAATGGTTTTTTACTTCCTTTGAGTAGTTGAAAAGGGCATATATAATTTAAAACAACTTTAGGAAGAACTTCTTTTAAAAGGATGTTTATTGTTCTCCAAAGGTTATCTAAATAAAAGGTAGGAAGAGGGTGGATATAGGTAATTGCAAGGATAAGATTCCCACAACACTCTACTTTCAGGGACGATTTAGGTGTGCAAATTGGATGTCAAAAAACAAGGAAGAATGAGAACTGACACTTGAGCTGAGGATTTAGAATTAAACTGAAATTTCCAGTTTTTATTTGTCCTAATGGTCTATTTTAGTTTGCTTGGAAAGTTTTATCCTGCCTCAGCCTCATCCATTTAGATCTGACCTTAAATGTTTTTTAATAATAATAATTAAAATACTTCCATTCTCTCTACCTAGCTCCTTATTTGGCTTATTGTAAAAATATTCTTGGAAGTGGGTATTTCTCTCATCTTTGGCAGATGGTACATATAGTTCTAAAAAGTGTTTCCAATGCCCTGATAAGCAAATGTGGCATCTTTATCTCCTTCTTTCTCTTTGCAGTATACCTTTAAAAACCAAAAAGGCAAGAAAGGAAGGGTTATAATCGCGTTGCTTTCAGAAGCTGCGTTCTGGATATGAATGTTTGTTTGCAGCACAGTATAATAATGCAGCTTGTGTTGTTTTGATTAGCTGCTCAAAAGTGCTTATAATAATTGCCAGATCACTGGCATTTACTACAGGCATCTGAGATTTTTTTTTTAAGAAATTGCTCAACTGCTAGCTTTATTCTCCCTTTTGAAACATGTTGGAAAGATGGCTAGACATAGCTAAAGAAGTATTAATGAAGGAGAGTTTGTCGTTCAAGCACTTTGTCTCGCTGACATTCTCATGTCTTCTCAGTCTTCAGCTAATTTGTGGTGTCGTAGTTGGTTCCCATACTCACAGATGGGCTACTGTGACTTTCATAAGAAAATTAAGGGACTGGAGACTAGCTTAATTTTATAAACACAGGTATAGATACTACATTTGGTATTATGCACACAGGAATCCTTAAGGAAGGAACTTAAGATTCCTTAAGGAATCTTTGTTATTTGTTATAATAGAAATGTATGCTTTTTTTCCTGTGCGGGTAGGTTACACACACACACACACACACACACATATATATATATAAATGTACGTACATACATAAATCTTTAACACCTTCCCCCCTACCTCCTGATGTATTTGTTAGCTGATATTATCTCCAAAACCACTTCCAGGTTTGACAATGGGTTTGGTCACCAGAAGCTGTCCAAACTATGCAGCCTAGTTGTACTTGGATGTACCCATTAAACAAATATTTGGTAATGCTGGGTTAGCTTCCAAAACACACCCAGAGTGGTTTTCCTTCTTTTCCCCTACCTCCTCCCATCATTAAGGAGAGGGAAGATGCATACACTTATAATGAAATTACATGCCTTACTTGCAGTGACTGTCACTGGAAAGCACGATGGTTGGGACGTGCCTGCCTTGCTCTGACGCTGGGAAGTTTCCTTGCTTGGGTTGCCGCTGCTGCCTGGCCTTGTCCCTCTTCGCTCCTGTGGTCTGAGCCAGGCTTTGTCTTTTCTGCCCCTGCCCTGCAGCTTTTCTGCTAGTCATGAGTTTTTATCAGCATTGCCTGCATACTTAGGAGCTTGGGTGCCTCTGGTAGTTTTGAGCAGTTGCTATGGCTTTGAAGGGAGCCTTTTTACAGCTTTAATTCCAAATCTGCTTATCCTGCAAGGCAGTGGTTATCAGTTCATCAGCATGCCTGAGGACTATTTCTAATAACTTTACAGGGTCTTTGCGTTTTCGAGTGAGGGGTTCCCATAACGTTGGCAATTTCTGCTTCTTGTGTTGTTCTCTGAATCCCAGTGTTTCCTGTCTACTAAAAGTAATGTGGCTTCAGGGCCCATGGCCAAAGGATCATGTTTAACACTGCCCTCTTAAAGCTTCTACCAGGGGCTTGAAATGACTGACTGGAGCTAAACAGGTGACTATAAAGAGAAAAGTTCAGTTTGAAAATAATTGTGTTGAACAGAAGCAAAAAAGGTAAATAAGGAGTCATTTGGGGAAGACTGATTAAAACAATTCTTATCCCTGATGAAGCAGCGACTCTCATTTAATCTGCGAGCACATTCCTGCAAGGGCAAGGTCACATCCGGTGTGGGAAAGGGATCCACACGGCCTGAGGAAATCCGCTGAGCAACATGGGGCTGCTTCCAAGCTTCCCTCCAGAGCCCTCTAAGGTCAAGGGTTTAGCTGTTGTTGCTGCTTTTCCTCCTCTAAAGGAGCAGTGCAAGAGCAAGAGTTTGGAGTAGCTGCTGTTTTCTGTTTTGGTCCCGAAGCAGATACCTTACTTGGGAGTCTGTGTGTGCTGCCTTTTGATGTGGGCTGAAGCTGGCAAAGTTTCATGCCGACCTGTATGTTTTTAAGCCTTGCCAGGTCCTCTCATTTTTTGAAAACTGCTGGCTACAGGGGGTTGGTACTCACAGGGTGGGAATACAAAATCTATTGTAGCTGCTGAGGTGAAACCTCAGCCTTGCCTGAAATGGCACCGCCTATTGCTATGGTTGCACGCCCTGTTCATACTTGTGCCTTGGTGTGTATGCCTGCATAGGTGCCTTTACCATGGATAACCACTGCTAATTACAGCTTGCTGCAGAGTTCTTATCTGAGGAAAGTATCAGATGGGCAGGGCTCACTGGTATCTCTAAATTTGCTTTTGCTGGCTTGAGTGAAAAGTGCAAATTGAGGGTCATCTTCCTAATCTTTCCTTCCCTCCTCCTCTCTCTTAAACCCATCCTGCAAAATCTTAATTCTCTAAGTATCCTAAACCTAACGTTGATATGAAAAACTAAAGTCTCCCGGATTCCTAGATTTGGGGTTCTCAGCCTTGGCCTGACTGCTTCAGATCCCCACAACAACCCTACAAAACGAAGCATCGGTAACGAAAATGTTACCAAGTGGGAAAGTAAATATAACCCACCTCTGAAATCTTCATTTTTGTACAACTCGGTCAAGATTTCCAAGAGTCCATTTGTGTTTCCGTGCTCTCTTGCTGAAAGTTGTGTTGCTGATAAGTCACTTAGCTATCCAAAGATAGCATACTATGTATGCTATTATCTAAACTTTCCTAAGCAACTGAATATTTTTCAGTCTTTATTTTCCACTCTAACTCGTCCTAACAAAAACAGACTTAGATTTAGCAGCACAGTTGAGAAGTCAAGCTTGAATTGTGGTTGTTCTTGGTCATCTTCCCATTGAAATCACCCATTTATTCATGATTTATTCATGATTAACTTAAATTATTATCATGCTTGAGTGACCTTAGAAAAGTGAGTGATAATGTGAAATCATTGATGAGGTACGTGCAGCATTTTTCTCCCAATGTTGAAATATTAATTTGTTAATAATTCCATAATTAATAAGGCTTGTGTCTTTTTTCAGGCAGAATGACTTGCAGAGTTTTTCTGTGATAAGAAAGTAAAGACTTTTAGCACACTAATTTAAATACTACTTTTATCTGTTCTTAAAGCAAAATTAACTATGCTATCTCTTGATATTTCCCAGCTACATGTATATATATTTACATTTATTTAATACATAAAATTAAGAAAGAATATAGATATCAGAGTTTCTGGTGCATTTTCATAAACTTTTTCTAATGAATAACTCCTATCTCTCTAAATTTATTAAGTGTTCTTATTACAATTTGTAGAACATTTTTATGATCAACAGGTTTGAAATAAGGTTTGAACAGAACTGTAGTGGACTTCTGGCAGCAACTGATGTAGCTTTTTTGCAACATGACACTCAGAATGCAAAAGTAATCAAGCTACCTGATGCAAAAAGAGTAAGCTGGGGTCACAGCTAAATAATCCGCTAGGTGAGTGGCAGCTGATCTTCAGGCAGCCGCTGTTAGGAATAGTCTTTTTGTTTGTTTGTTTTGCTTTGTTTTTATTAGTAAATTCACTATGTTTATTTTCTGTTTCTTAATTGCCTAGATAGCTTCCCGTTTTAGACTTCTGGGAATAGGGCATAAATGCATATTGTGCATATTCGGTATTTCTAAATGCCGAATACTCCTCTGTTAAATAGGTATCACCCCTGTAAATGGCAGATACGTAAGCAGTTAAGTTGAAATATATTCCCATGAAAAATTTTGTCTCGAGATGAAATGACTGCGTAGAATTGCATTCTGCATGTCATGGAATCTGCATGTGAGCCGCTCGCACACCTGTGCTCATAGCAGCACTGTCTGATGCATCCTTCCTCACGCATTGCGCTTGCAGGAAGAGCTGCTCTGCCTTGCCTGCAACTGCACATGTGTCAGATTGACAACCGTACTGCTGGTCTGGGCTCTGCTGCGTTTCAAGGCCTTAGGGCTAAAGGAGCATGAAGAGGGGCAGCTGTGTATGGTAGTTCCCCATTTGACTGGCAGTCATCTTGCAGAACATGTGCAGTATTTTCCAGAATGAAGATAAAACCTTGGTAGTTAAGGGGAATTAGCTGACAAAATTAAATGGCAAGTGGCCATTCTTGAATGAGGACTAGATGTAGAACTGAATGTCTGCTCATCATGGAGGGAGACTTCTCGACTCTTCACTACTGAGAGTTTTGTTGGAAGTTACTTCTCTGAAGGATGGTCTCTGGATCTCTGCAAATTCACGGGAGAAGAAACTCTGCAAACCAGGTTCACGTAGTTTGTGTTATATGAATAGCATGAAATTGTAAACGCTGGGTAATGATAGTGAGATGAGGAGACTGAGGCATGGGATTTGTGCAGTAGTCATGTTCAGTTTATATATAACAGTTTGCACCACTGAGCATTTTCCCCAGTTAGATTTAAGTAACCTGATGAAATGTAGACTGAATAAGTTAGATGGCAATCTAACTTATACAGAAAAACAGATTTGAAATTGGAAGGCATAGAATGTTCGGCTTAATAACTGGACTCCTAAATGTAAATACACTAGAATCTGTGTATGAGAATACTTTCTATTTATATTTCACCTCAGCTTTTAAAGCATCACATGGGAATGTTTGTTTGCAACCTCAGCACTTGTGCTAATCGAGGATATTACTCCACATTTTATGGTTGCCTAAAGCGAGGTAAATAACATCAGTCACGTGCTGGGTAGCAGAGCAGGATGCAGTGATCTGAAGCATCTCCAGGCTTTCAAACCTGCTTTAGTGCTCTAAGAATGGAAGACCTTATATCCAGGCCATCAGCAGTGAGCAAATCGTGTGGATGGGAGTGATCACAGACAGCTCATTTGGGTGTGTGGGATGAACGAGTGTGTCAGCTTGGTAGGCAAGAACAGATCTTGTCAGCTTCAGAGTCTTTCTCCTTTTCTTGCGTTTTGTCTGTCTTAAGTTCGTTTTAAAAGAAACCTTGAGGAAACTTCTCTTAACAAAAAATAAATGGAACATTGCACATAAGATTATAAGCTGTCCTTAAACTTGAGTATTTTTGCAAGAGTCCTCCTCTGGGTTGCAGTGCTTCTGCAAGAAGAAAAACTCAAGGTGGTTTAAGTCTGGAGGCTCTTGCTAGTCAGTTCTTTTATAGTGGACTTTATTAGTACCTGGGCACTTAAAATGGTCTCTCTTTTCAGAGATCAAAGATACTTTATCCAGTATTTACAGAGTGTTCTTTTCAGACAAGCACCTGCTCTATTCTTATTTCTTTTGTTTCTCATGCTTTGGGGATTGGGATAGATGTAAAATGCTGGAGTCAGGTTTGTAGTCAGGAGTAATAATAAAAAGAGCAGTCAGAATCGAGCTGTTTGCTGGCTTGTGGCAGTGTTTATAGCACTGTAGCTATAAAACACAAAGTAGCTCGCCCAGTTGTCATTTTAGTGCAGCAGTCAGTGCTACATCTGGACAACAGGGCAAAGCAGCTTCTTGGATAATGTACTGCTAATTTCTCTATGCGCCAATTAATAGAAGCCTAATGGTTCGTATGTTACCACTATACACAGATATGTGCTACCAGAAGAAAAGACTAGAATTTTCAGATGAGAAGTAAGCTTTAAAACTTGAAACGGAGTGGCTTCAGTCTCTCTGTTTCTTTGCTGTAATACAGATCTTTCTGTGAGCACTTAATTTGCACCAGTGTATTCAGAGATGATGCCACGACCATTTGGTCAGTGTCCTGAAATCCTTCTCTGTGATTCATTTGGTGGGTTTAACTGATTCTCCTCACTTTCCCTCCTCCACAGCTACCTAAATATAAAGTGTGTGTCCAGAGCAATGCTGCATAAAACACTTCATTTTTTTTTTTGAGTCTTTTGTGTTTGCTGAAATGGGATGCAACCTCAGGTGGTAACACTCTACAGAGGGCTACTGTCTTAAAGTTTCTAATGCTTATTGAAGCTGTAGGATTGGAAATGTTGTTAAAACAGGGCACAGATCTGCTTCATCCTCTTGGCCCTGGGCTTGGCTTTGCCTTTTGCAGTTCTGATTACTTGTTTTTGCACGCTGTCTTTCTCCTGGCTGTGATGGGATGTTAATTGTGCCATTGCTGTATTTCATTTTTGCTGACCAATGGGTTTTAAACACACTCGCTTGCTATATTTCTGTGCTTAATTTGTCCTGGTTTGTGTCCTGGCAGCTTCAGCTCAGGCACTTTCAGATTCCTCTTAATCGATTTGGCCCCCGCAAGACCAGATCAAATGGTTTTCCGTGTGATCTTGTTACAGTTGCATCCTGTAGCTTATTCCAAGTGTTTTGATGCCCACTTACCCACAGACAAGTTTATTTTCTGCTTGTTGTAGTTCGTTTGTAATTAGACTGAATGGAAAATTAGAAAACAGGGTAGTATTTCTGTAAAAATCCTGGTGTGCATGTACTGCGGTTGCATTTCGTTGGTAGATTAAAATGAGCTTTTTCAGCACTTTTCCCTACTAGTCTAAGAATAACCCATTCCCCTATGGAATTGGTAGGTGAGTTCATGACAGTAATGATTTTAATAAGCCACCAATTTTGGAAATTGATGGTCCTATGATTGCCATGTTTTTTATTTCAGAAAGACAACTTGCATAATGTTGTTATTTAGATAAATGCAGACTCTGTGTTCTGATTTATAAACAGTCTCCACAGCTGTAATGGCACCTGATTTTCTGGGGCAATAATCGTTCTGTCCTGGGGAAGTTAGTGATGTTTCTAACAGATACTGTGCTCATTTTATGGAGAAAAATGTTTTGCACTTCTACCTGTGGATTTGTGGCCCTTACTAAGTGGTTACAGTTTGTTTCCATGTGGGAAAATAATACCAGCTTATTTTTTAACTTGTGTCTTTGGCAAAATGGCTGGAAATTGCTATTTCCTGTAAATTTCACTGCTGCATGAAATTGCTATGCTGTACATATAAGTATGGGAAGGATAATTCAATGTGGTTTGTGCACGGATGGGAAAAGAAAAGGTTATCTCCTTTTTTCCTTCCACCTTGTCTTCCTTCTCTTCCCTTCCCCCCTATCTTGCTGAAAGAGGGAGGTAGTTTCCAGTGACAATTTCTGGAATTGGCTCTTGACAAGCCACTTCATTCTGGTTGTTGCATTTATTTTTATATTCCTTAAAGCTTTGTAGATGTTTCAACAGATCCTGACTTTGTGGTTGCTCTCCTTTACCAAGTTGGTTTGTGCCAAATCTTTTCCAAAAATAGATGAAGTACCTGAGACTGAATAGTAGTAAATGCATCGTATAATGTTTTCGTCATGCATTTCCTTGATTTAAGTCAGCAGGACTCTATACATAAAATTTGAAGGTAAAGCAGGCTAAAGGGAGAAAGCACTTTCACATTTCCTTCCTGTGGAAGGGAGTAGCATTCGAGGTTGTCTGGCATGAGCAAAGAGCAGGAGACATCTATAGCATGGTTGGCTCTACTGACTTCAGTAATATTGTGATACTTAACCAGTTAGTAGTAGCTTCTTATGTTTCCTGCCTCTAAAGACTTTTCATTTTTTCCCCTGGTTCCTTATCGTTTTAGCTATTTTTTTTCCCCATGGTTCCTTATCGTTTTAGCTTTCTGAGATAAGAATAAATGGATTCTTGTTGAATGAACCTATTGTTGTAAACAGTTGTGTGTGTGTGTTTTTTTTAAAATCGGTCCTTTTTACTAAAGGCAAGAAAAGAAACAGTTCTTTATGGTAAAATGGCTCCATTTTTGGTTTGTTATCAACTATTTGTAAAGAGAGCAGACAAGGTATTTAAGTTACCTTTACACATATGCATTTTTTTAAGTAAGGTAATGTAGTAAACAAATTGCATGTGCAAGTTCAGAATTAAACTGTCAGCCATATAACAGTGTTGCGCTTTATTTACATGTAAGTGTATGTAGGTACAGTGAAGTCTGTGCCCCGACTGTCTACAAAGAGACGCGGGATTAAGGTTAGGTCTACAGGTAGCAGAATGGCCATTAGCATAACAGGGGTATTTTTTTTGCCTTTCCTTGATACTATACATTGTATATGCTTGTTGAAATCCATACATGGTAAGAAGGGATCATAATGTTTGAGATATGATGCAGCAAAATGTTCTTGTTTGCGTCACTCCTTCTCCAGAGGACTTGTCTCCTCAGAGGGCACCGGGGTGAGCAACCATGCAGGGGCACTTTGTGCTCCCTGCTTCCCTAATCTGGGTACAGTTCTTGGCCGTTGAACTGATAACCTTGCTAGCTGGGTTCGCTGGCGTCTCTGGCAATATAACAGGTTTCATCTTGTCTGGTCCAGCAGCGGAACAAGTTGTTCTGTGCGGTAGAGGGAAAGAATCTCATAGGAGTTAGACTCACAATAGTTACAAATGTACATGTAAACACATGTCAATGTTATACATTAGATTTACATGTAGGTATCAGTATGTACGTGTCTGTTTTTAGTTTAAAAAAACAGCGTGTGGATTGAGGCACACCTGACGTTCTTCTGTATAGCCTAATTTCAGGGCAGCAGTCTTGAATTGCTCTTTGTGAGAAAGGCGGGATGCACTGGAGAGCATTTGGAGTGTCAAATGTTCAGGCAAGCTAGGGTTTCTGTGAACTCCATGGTGTTGCTATGGTTTTGTTAACTGAAAATCTTGACTTTTAAACCTAGGATATTAATTGGAGCAGTAAATGCTGATGACATTCAAAAAGTTTTTGAAAGCAAGACCTTGCTGTCCTGTGGTCTCCACAGGGAATGGAAAATAATGTGTTATGCAATATCTTACTGTACTTGAAAATAGAGTTGTGGGATGCAACCCCTTCCATCAATTTGACTTGTTTTCAGATTTTTGGCGTTCTTTGGTAATGCACAAGCACAGGAAGTATGATCTAAATAGGTTTATGTCACCAAGTCAGTCTGCTCTTTGGTGGTGGCTTTGAAATGTAGAGAAGACTTCTTGTATTAATGTTGAATGCGTTGCACTGCTGGCTTTCCCCGGGTGAGGATGGTGAGGCAAATTTTAATAGAAAACTTTTTGTTAAATTAATTGTAGTAGGACCAAAGAAAAGTATATCTCCATGCAAACGCTATGTTTGGAGCAAAATGTTTTGTGGCTGTTTTTCTACTCTTTCCCTCAGTGCGGAAGTATTTTGCCAGTAAGCTGGGTGCTGCTGAACCTAGAAAAGAAATTTAGAATTTTCCTTTCCTTTCTTGTGTTTACATCCAAAACATCTTTGTTTTGCTGTTCCTGTAACATATGTTATGCAAGCCCAAGTGCAGGAGCTCTAACACTTGTTAGCGCTTTAAATGTGACTGTGTATATAATCATACATATGCATTACATGACTGTTGAATGGATTTATAGTGTCTGTTTATTCAGACTAAGTGCTTTTGACAGATCTTAATAAAAAGTTTATATTAAAGCGGGGAAGCGTGTTTTCACAGCATGTATCTGAGACACAAGAATGTTGTCTGAGCTACTGACAGAATTGATAGTGACTATATATGCAAAGTAATGAGTTTTGGAAGTCCTAGGAAAATAGACCAGAAAGATCTTGTATGACCACTCTGAAGGCTTCCAAACATTAAAAAAGATGAAATAAAAATAATCTACCTACCTTTGAAAAAACTGAAAGCTAGTTGCCTGGCATTTAAATAAACCTACATTTAATCTGCTTTGCTATACCACGAGGCAAGAAAGTATGTTGTAGTTTTGTGCCTTTTCAGGCAAATGTACTCTGCATTATTATTAAAACCATGAATATCAAAACCAGTTCAGTATGTGTAAGGACACACCTGGTGGAAATTTCTGATGAAACTCTTGGAAACATTTTAGAAGATCTGAAATTCTTAGTGCTCCATTTGGAGATTATTTCATCATCAGGGTGAACAGATATTTGCTAGTGTCAAAAAAAGTTGATGGGAAGGAGGAAAGAGCCCTATGTGTAATTTGACAATATTTGTTCTAAATACTACATAATGCTAACTATGTTCATCTGTATCCTTGACTGTCATTACAGTATCTCTTAACCTTATGTTGTTAGTTTAGGTTTGTTGCTTATTTTCTGCCTTTATGTAATGAAAGTAAAAATACATTTGCAGCCAAATAGATGCTATTGTGGTCTTACTCCTGATTCTGGTTATGCTGCTGGTTACCTTGAAACGACTTCTGCTCTCAACATGGTATGCCAATGCACTGAAAAAGACAAAAAATAATGTGATGTTAGTGAGAATGTTCTCTTTTGGTGGAAGCATCACATAATGTACATTGGCTGAGGCTGGAAGAAAAAAGAAAAAGCAAGGGAAAAAGTTAATGTAACCATACTAATAAGATGGAAAACAACCATATTCATTGGAATGAGTGGATTGAGGGACACCTAATAGTTACTCCATGTTAGATGTAATATATTTGTGGATGTTTTGCCCATATAAAGCTATACCTGGTGTGCTTGCTTAACCTTGAAAGTTAACTAGACTACCTGAGGTAAGAGTTGATAGCTGATTTCTCTATTCTTTCCTCCTAAGTGAGCAGAAGTAAGGTACAAAGTAGTCCTGCGTTGTTGGTATTTGGTAGGATTTTGTAGAGCAGAACATCTGGTGCTCTGATGAAGTACGGATTCCTCCTCCCTGGGATTTGCAGAACATGTGGTGTGGTTCTCCTTGGGCAGTACAGCTCTGATGAGTGCGAGCTAGAAAATATGGGCACTATTTCTTTATTGATGACAGGAGTTATCAGGATGCTACAGCTAATGAGTTATATAACACTGTTGTATTAATAATCCAGATTATTCATACAAACAAAACTATTAAAATACTTGTGTTCAATGTAACAAGAGCCTAGTGGAGTATTAATAAATGAGAGATCTTCATCCTGCAGTACATCGTTCCAATATGATTGGAAAAATAGGATTTTTTTTTTTTTTTGTCTTAGGAATGTGCTATTGCTTTAGTTTTCTGGCTTTTTTTCCCCTCTCCTTCCCTCTAATGAACAATGGTGATTTTTAGTTCACATGTTGGTCAAGTAATAGCACTTCATCTTTATTGTATCTTTTTGTTCAGATTAGTTATTTCATATCTGATAATGATAGTTAGCAAAGAATAAGACTTTTCATCTTTTGAGGATCTGAAAATACCTCAAAGTTCATTTTAACCTCTCTTTCATGTAAGTCTGTTCCATTCAATTAGTATAGATGTGAAATACTTCCCTTTTGAGCCCAATGCTTTGCATGAGATTTCAAATAAAATATGTATGAGCATTTCTCTTCCATTCCCATTCCCACTGTTATCAAGAGTGAGAGCAGCTGCAGTTCATGATCAGACCTAGCAGAACTCCCAGAGTCCTCTCAGTCTATTTAAGAAAACAGAAATATCCTGCGAATTTTGGATTGGAATTCACCTCTTCAATCAATACCTCTGTTCTTATCTCAATGTATGCAAGCTGTAGTTAACTGTAGGAACTCCAACTTCTTCATGAAACAACAAGAGTTTTTAGGTTCAAAATAGGTTTTGTATTAATCACTGCTGCTGCATAGTGGAATAAAACTCTTGGGTTAGACTCCTGCAAATATAAATAACAAAACAAGCCGGTAGGTTTGTGGTCCATAGTGCTAGTGTTGTGGTCCATAGACTGTTAGGTGAGATTGTAAGGACAAAATATTGGAAACAGTCAGTGCTTCCACCCACTCCCAACTCTCCTTTTGTTGAAGGAAATCTATGTGGAAGAACTTAAATGAAGAACCTAAACAAAGAATCTAAATTATAAATGCACTAACAACAACTGTTCTAAAAAACTGACTAGGGCTTTAAAATTTAAGGTATGATTCAAAAAAATTATATTTCTTTGACTTTTTCTTTCATATAATGGGTAATATGACTTAGAGGTGTTTTCTTTTTCCCTATCCTGTGCTGCTTTATAAATTTATTTTTATTTGTCTTATTTTTTCTTTTATAAGGTGAACACGGATCTTCTGTAGAATAACCAGTTTGTAGAATAACTCTTTCATTTTCTTATTTCTGGTAAGAGGTAGGTGGAGGAGTAGTAAGGTGCGAATAAACTTTTGAGAGTTTATACATAGTACTGTATACATAGTATGGCAGTGTAGCCTGCTGAGGAGTGTTGTCCTCTCTCCTCCTTTGTGATCTCAAGTCCTGGGAAGGAAGAGGTGTTGGAATTTGAGCGTTAGTGCAATGATGTAAAACCCTTGCCTGGACTTGTGTAGCACAGTAGCATTTAGTGAGCAAAAATGTGGAATGTGCAATTTGTAAAGGGAAATCTGAAATGTGTCCTGTTGCAAAATAATGGAATGTATCGATTTCTTACCAAACTGTATTTCACTCACTCTCATAAGCAGTTCTCAAAGTCTGTTTCTTTTTTATTTAGATTTTAATCATGAATATTTTATGTATGCAATAATAGTAGACTTAATTTCATCTGCCTCTAAAAGAAATAAGTGAACAGTCTCTAGAGCCAGAAAGTGGGCAGCTGGAGAAGTGGTTCCATCTTTGTAACAGCTGGGTGTAGCAGCTGAGGTTGAAGGCTGGCCCTTTTTTATAAAGCGCTATGTAGTGGTTGTAAAACATATGATAATATGTGTGTTTATTGTGAAAACTTACACTGAGCTTGGAGTTATACTGAGCAGTTGGGTACTGAGTGACAATAAAAAGCATGTGTCTTTTATACCACTAGGGGTCTTTTGAATAACAAATAACCCAAAGTTCTCTTTAATAGCAGAATTCTTTGTCCAGTGGCATTCGCTATAGAGGCTGTGCTATGTAGGGGCACTCCTTGCCCCACAACATTCCTGCTCTGCAGAGGCAGCCTTGGATACATTTTTACAGGCAAAAATTGAAGGGTTGAACCCTAATTCAGCTCAAACTTGATACAACCCGTATCTGGCTCTGCCATGTGTAGTCTGGCAACTACACTTAGGCTTCCACGTGTTTTGAAAGTAATCCAGCTAATCCGCTGCTGTTTAAATTATCAAGCTCAGAGTTTCACATGAAATTCAGCTGATGCAAAGTCTAGGTTCTGTGTCACTAGCAGAGCTTCAGCACTTAGGACTGTGGGGTGTATGAGGATTCCTTCAGGCTGACAGTGTGCGATGTGAGCAAACTCCTCTGCTAAGCAAGAGCCTTGCATCTTCTACCACTTCTTGAGGGGTTTGCAAAGTACACCAGGTTCTTGACCAATAGAATCCTCCAAGTCTCTACTGAGTTATTTTTCAAGGAAACATGTTTGGGGAAAAATTGAATACCTCATACATCTAATCTCATTTCATCAAAGTAATATATTGTGGAAAAAATATGGAAAAAAATAGCAATGTGTAATATTATTTTATGATTTGTCTGTGAAGACATTTCATATAGCATCCAAAAGGAACAAAAATGTTGCTATAGAGGTTATTTTTAGTAACTTATTTCCTTCTTTATTTCTTCCACAAAGTGCTTCTAAATTAAAGGTTTAATTCCATAGATGTTGAGTGCTAATACATTTAAGGGAAGTGGGGTAGTCTCTCAATAGACAGAATGCCTTCCTTTCATGAGTAATGCTTTTGTTGTTCAGTTTCAGCAGGAAAAATCATTGCTAGGAAAAAAAACTCATGAAAAAAGAGGCACAAAGGTGTCATACAGGTGATTTTAGTTAGCATGAGATGCTTATGCAAAGCACTAAAATGTGATGAACAAGACCTGAAATTACACAGCAAAAAGAACAGCTACTTCAAAAGACATCTTGAAAACTGAAGACTGCTAGTCTTTTAAAAATGAGTACATTGCAGAACAGTGACATTTGAGCTATATAGCTTATTTGAGTAACTGACATTGTTTGGATGTTAACTTCTTTATCAAACTTTCAGTCTAAAATTGTATTTCAAACAGGTTTTGACCTGACAGCTGTGATTCAAAGTTGCTGTGTGGAGTGCAGTCTGTCTCTGCATGCAACTGTTTTTTCTTCTGACATCCTTCTAATGTATGCACAAATATAAGCTATAATTTATACCAACTTAGCGCACCCTTCTTCTTAATATAAATGTAATCTAGGCCTCAGATTTTAGGGGACTTGTATACCTATTCTCACTCTGTAGTTTAAATTTCATAGGAACGATTTTTATGAGAATAATAAGAATCTGAGAGTAATTATTGAGATTGCAATAATTGTGTAGTCTGAGCTGGTGTTGTGAAAGATTCATTTCCTCTTTACTTAAGGTAAAATAAGTGATGGTGACTCTGAGCATGGAAACAAAATATAATGCTACAAATAGATGCTTTCCAATTAAAATAAAAATGAGTGACCATTTTTTTTTTCTCCTAAAATTTTAATTTAATTTTTAAAAATAACATAGTCTCGTTTTAGTCTTGTTTTATGGTAACAACTGGCTTTCTGTGGTTAGATTTACCTGCAGTGTCATAACATTTCTGCATGCTTGGATAAACTAAAAGAAATAATAACCTTGTTCTACTTAATTGCATGATTAAAAACTTGTTTCCCTGACCTCAGTCACCTGCTAGATTGCATCTTCATTCTGTTCAAATCAGATAGAGGGTATTTAATCCTGACAGTAGTGTTTGTTTTTGGTTTTACCTTTTTTTTTTTTTTTTTAAACCGGCTATTCCTGAACAAATTATGTTGATACATAAATGACCATAGACTTTCAAAATCTGAATTAACAGCTTGGGAGCACGATTTTTTCACTTATTTGTACCTTCTTAATGCATTTTCTCATCAGATAATAAAATCTTAGTGCTTTAAAATTTTTAGTTCATGTTGCATCAAATGTTATACTTTGCCTGCCGTCCCAGATAAATGCATTTGTCACCATTTTCTTCCTGGCAGAAGGGGGGGGTCACTATAAAGTGCAACTAAACCAAGGTGAGATACCTGCTGGCTGAGTAGAGCTCGTGAATGTGTTTTGCTCACTGCTGTGGTGACCAGTAAATGCAGAATACATAAATATTGAGTGTGGAGAAATAAATCCAAGCTTGAACTGGCCAGACTGTCTATCAGTATAATCTAGAGGAGTCCTGCTCCTGGTTTTCACACACACACATCCTTCAACCGGGCATTTGCTGGAGCCAGGCCTTGGCTATACAACCTCAACAAACCTGAACAGGCAGGTCGAAAGCTCTGGTCCAAACTGCTTGTACTGTTGGTCTATTTTTGCGCTAAATTATGTAGAGATTGGGTGCATCGTGTTCAGGGAGCTTCTTCGGGATGGTTTATACTTACTGCTTTATTACAGTTGCATAGGAAACAAATGGGTGCTGCTTTAGTGGACTAAAAATATCAAACTGCAACAAGAATGTGGTAATGAATGTTTGGATGAACTGCAGAATGGGGTTGGAAGGGTGGCATGCAACTCCTGTGTGCTTGAGCATTTTTCAGTTTTTACCTTCCTTCAGCAAAAGTTGTTAAAACTTCAAACTGCATTAATTGGCTGTTTGGCTGAATGACTGGAACTGATGTTAGGATTAGAAATGAAAAGCAGAGAGATTCTTCATCTCTTAAAATAAGAAGGACATTTGTTCTTGAATACGGTGTGGGTGTGGAGATTGTTCTTTGAAGTAGTCTTGAAAATAACTGCAAGTCGAGCAAAAGAATACAAATAAATTCATTTTGAATATATATGACAGTTGCTTCAAGTTAGTATTTGCACAATAAAAACAAAATCATAGAAGCAGTCTTCGAAACTGCTGGGGAACGTTTTTAATCTTTTGGTATTTATAGAAAACGCATACAAGGTTCAGTGCTTATTTTGTGTTCTATTGTATTCCTTAATTTTAAATTAATAGCGGAGCTGACTGGAGTGAAGTTATGTAGCCTTAGGCTTTTGACAAAAAACCTCTTGAGGCAAAATCTTCGAAACGTGCATTTGCTTAGTGTAACCTTAGCTGTGAACAGAGGCTGCAGTTGTTGAAACGGGGATTATGAAGCACTATTAGCAAAGAAGCTAATTACATTTGGGGTTGCAGAAGACAATGACAGGAAGAAAGCATGAGGATAGGACAGCACTTGCTACCTTAAATAGCAGTACTTGACTGGAAAGGGCATGGAAGATGGAATAGTTGCTTTTGTTATGGCAAAATATTCTCCTTTTTTGATTTTGTAATTAGAAAAGCTTCTTTTAGTTCTCTGGTCTCTGCTACAGGAAGCCTCTTCTGAGTGTCTCAGAAACTGCATAAATTGCACTGGTACTATTTTGCAGAGTCTGGTGTGTACTCTTACTGTAAAAAAATTTACCACCTTTACGCAAATGTATTTGTTAAATTTTCAGGTCTGGAAGTGGGAAAGGCAAAAGAATATCTGTACTGCTTTTTGAGTTGGGAAGGAAATCGATCACCTCCACTACATCCTTGTTCTTTCAGAACTTGTATGCTGTTTTATTTTTTTTCCTGTCTTTTATTTAATATGGCATTTAAAAATCAAATATTTGGAAGGACTACATTCTGAAATTCAAAAGTCACCTGACACACTTAAAGACCATCTAATCAGTAATTAAGCTGCTTCATTTGGGTGGCTCTACCTAATTTAGGTTTTGTCCTAAATCAAGTAGGCTTGGGTAAATGTTTGTTTTTTGACAGAAGCTACCTGGAAAAGAGCTGGACATAGTCCTTTATTTTTATGGTGCAAAGCACCCTGCGTATAGTACAGTTGAGGAGCTTTCTCTTATTGAGCCATTTTTTTCTGATGCCAGGCTCAGGCATTTTATTGGATTTTGGTTTTGTTTTTATTTAAGGGCATAACAGTGCCCTCTCTCTGAGAGTAGGTCAAAAACTTGAAAACCCGTACTTGAAAGATATTTTCAACTTCCTTGTTCTCAAATAATACAGCTTTTAGGTACTTTAAGCTTTAGCTACTCCTAAGAAACAACAAGGTAGCAACATTAAGATGCAGACCCCTTGAGAGGAAATGACTACTGCAGCTGGAATGCAGATCTCTTAAAATGCCCAAACTCTCCTTTAGGGAGAATCTGCTGGCAGCATTGATTGCTGCCTCTGTAATGCACATCATGTCCTTTCTTTCAGAGTTTCAGCTCTCATTTTAATTACTAAATTTCAGATTTTTAATAATTACCTTTCCCATACCAAAACCATAGGATGCTTTAGCACTTTGTGATTTATTACTGCAGTGTAGTTGCATAAAGATCTTACAGTATGTGATCCACTGAAATAATATCTCAGAATCAAATAGTTGGTACTTAGGTTTAGGTAGTTTCCTTTCTAGAAAATCAACCCTGATCTAGGTATCTAGTTTCTAATGGTTAACTATCCCAGTGAGAAAAAAATGAAGAGTGATTTTGTTTGTTTGTGGGTTTTTTTTTTTTTTTTTTTTCCCCTCTTCTGAAGTGTGTTTCATTTGGTCATTGAAAACTTGTTAATGTACAGTGATTGCTGTTCCAGATACAAAAAATCTTTATACTGCAGATCAAGAAAAACCAAGCATGATATTGCAGTCAGCTGGAGACTGTGCGCTAATTGGTTTAAGCGTTATTTAATGATATGCTGAAAGGCAGGAAAAAAGGACATGTTGCTTCTTTGAGGTCCTATGTGAAGTAGACAAAATAACACATGATTACAGTTTAATAAATATGTTTCTGGCTATTACTTTTGCAGAATACTATTACAGCAAATAGTTCCTGTTAATGTAATTTGTTGCATGCGTCATTCTTTGTGGACTAATCTGCCTGAGATCTTTAGAATTAGTAGGGGAGAGATTTGCCACTGCAGGTACTATTGTAACAAACTGGACAGTAGTTTTATGGCATTTGGTGCTGCTGTATAGAAGCTGCCTATCTACGTAGATTGGTGTTCTGGCCGATTTAACTGTATTGCGGTGCCGGGGAGTGTGCATGACTGAATCAAACCATTGACTATGATGAAAGCATAAATGGTGAATAAAATCCTCTACCAGTTTATGTTAGCTAGAAATACTTGGCAATTTGTTTATTTTAGCTAGAAACACCTTTGGCAAGACAAGCTGCTGAGGACTCAGTTAAGGCAGGTTATTACTGATTTGGAGTTTCTATCTCTGTACTTTAAATGGGCAGGTGCCCGTTACGCTGTGCCTGAGTATATGTGCTGGATTTCCAATGGAACTTAAAGCCTCTCCATTGTTTCTTGCCCTCTAAAACAATCTCAATAAAATACTTACTTGAGTGCAATCTCCTGATACACATGCAAAATGGTCACGTCCCTGGAAGCTTTATGAGTTGCACACTGCAACTTTCCCCTAACCTGACGGCAGGTGTAGCACGGGTGTGCAGTGAACTGGCTTCTTGCTGCCCTTCGAGTGGAGCATGTGTGAACTGAGACCTGTGGTGATAACAGCCCAGTACTTAAATCAAAATAACAATTGTATGAAATAGCAGTTGTTACACAAACCATATCGCATTTTTATTTTGAATTATCTTGGTGTGTTATTATATGGAAAAAGAAATTCTTGGGATCAAAACTATTACTGAAACGCTGTGAGGTGTTTACTTAGCTTTTAGTGTATTTTTATTTAGACTAGAAGTTCATTCTTTGTATAGTTCTCCCTAAACAATGCATAGGAGACCTGAAAGAATCACCAGATACCTTGGGAATGCTCTTGAATTTAGCTGTGGGGCACTGGTAAGGGACAATATGATGGGTCGCCTAAGTTGTTTTCATTTGTTCTTTTACTCTAGTGGATAAAATAACAAAAGGCCCCTTGTTGTACAGGATTGCAGGGTAGAGCAAGTGGAGGGAACCAAAAGTATTTTTCCTTAAAGTATTCAGTATTTAGAATAGCTAATTATTTTGGATTGAATACACAGAATGCATTTTTAGCTTTACAGATTTAAGTTTTTGCATGTGTGTATTTTTATTGTTGTGGGGTTTTTCATTTTCTTTTTAACCCGTGTGTTTTGTTACAGTCAATTATAGTAGAGGAAAACAATATGTAAAAGTGCACTATATAGTTTTCAGTAGTCAAGGGCTTGTGGCCAGTGATCTAAAAACTTACACCTGTGTGTCACTGAGTTTGGACCAGGATGAAGTATTTCTGAAATGATGTGATCAGGCTAATGATCAGGGAAGGGAAGAGAGGCATATATTCAAAACAAACAAAATCTGTTAGGCTTTCAAAGAATTTGTGTAGGAATTATAACAGAGGAGTTAATAGTTGTTTATAATTTAATAAGGGAAAAAAATGTTCTTTACAAACATAGGAATGTTCCATCTGCCTTTCTAGTGGCCTTACAGGAGTGCGATCTTAATTGCCACATTGTTCGAGTGTCAGCAAATGTTGGTATGTGTTGTCTTGTAAATCTGGGGCTAGTAAGGCCAAGATATCTTGTAGCACACCCCTTTGCCCTTTCATCAAAAATGTTTTTAGGATTGTCTGTGGTGTTTAATAACTGTTTCTGTAGAAAGCTCTTCATTAACATCAACTGTTTCTGCACAAGCAACTTCCTGAAAAGCAAGAAGCTGCTTGTTTTCTCAAGAAGTGACACAGCAAGGACTGGCACGTCCAAAAAACACTCCCTCCTCCTGATAGGAAAAAAACCCAATATCTGGAACTGGGCATCTGTTATTTCAGAGACAGGGCAGGAAGATAGCAGCACAAGGACTATTTGTTTTCCACAATAAGTCTAATTGCCTGTTAAAACTTGCGTGTGGCTGCAGTTTTCACAGTTAACACACTTAAAAATGCAATGAATAAAATTGCTGTTTTCTGCTAAGGGTGAGAAGCTTTTAGCTTAAGTACCAGGCTACATAGTGGTAGTTAAGTCCATACTTCCACGTATTAACTGGTTTATTTTTGTTGTTGTGTTTTCTGATAAATGATCCAAAATGGTTGAAAAGGTGTTAATACCACTCTTCAGGTATTTACAAAAAATTAATTGGAAAACATGGTGTTGCATCTTAACCTGAGATATAATGGACAAATCCATTAACCCACTATCCATGCTTTAAGGGTGTTCCGAAGGAGCTCACCTTTGGAAACTGAGCATTTGAATTATTCATGATTGTGATATAAATGCTTCAGTTCTGTTTATAGTGTCTGTTAATTGCTCCTGTATTTCTTTATGATTAGAAACATTTTGCTGTCTTAATAAGATGAAGTGCTGTGCTGAGCAGTTAATTAGTATAGGCCTGTCAGCTCCAAATCGAGAAAGCTAAATGTGATCATGACTTGCTTTAGTAATTTGATTAAGGTAGGGGAAGAAGCCTGAAGGGAATCGCTTTAGAAGGAGACGTTCATAGGTGGGCACGTAATTAAATTGATAGCACTCTGAGTAAACTCTTATTTCTAATTTTAGCTCTCTCCTTAGTTAAGACCAAAAAAAAAAAAAACCCTCTATGAAATATGAAATCCACAAGGTAAGACCCTCATGAATCTACAGCTTCTGATTTGGAACTTTTTTTAAATCTATTTTATGATGGTTGCGTACATCAGAATTGCATGGAGCAGTCATGAAATGGCAGATCTGTATTGATTTAACAGAGCTACTGATTGGGTGAAATGATTGAGAAATTGAAAAATATCTGTTAATAGAGTACATATATGTCAAAGATGGAATGATTTCTATTTTTATCAAAATTGTGCTGGAGTTGTGCTTTATCTATAAGGGGAATTTTCAGTCATTTAAACTGGATTTTTTTTTTTTTTCCCAAAGAAATTATAAAGACTTGCTTCAGTATTTCAGTTTTAAATAGGTCACATCTGAGATGTTCTCCTGCACTTTTGGAGATGCTAAAATTAAAGTAGGCATGAAAATAGGCAAGGTAGTTAACGTGTCATGCCATTTACTGGAAAATTCCATATTTGCCTAGGGGAAATATACCTGTTAACAGTGAGCCAGCCTTTGGTTGCCATTGAAGTTGTATGAGACTCATTAGGTTCACGGTAGAAGAGGAGTGGCATAGTAAAGGGAAATCTCTGCCAATAGAGGTTTTCCTGAACTGCTTAAATTTGTAGAATAATTTGGGGTAATATGTAACATATGAAAAAGGCAGGAAAATACATACCCCAAATTCTTATCTAAAAAAAAAGAAATATTTGTTTAAATTGTGGCATATTAATTTAAAATGTTAATCTAAAACATTATTGGAGTTACGTGTTGATACCTCTCAATTTTTTGTTTATTGTTGAGCGTCAAATTTCTATCATTGTAGGCATATCAAACTTAAAAGTTTTTTAATGAACAGGGAAATTCAAGAAGATGCATATGATTACTAGTTGTAGGACAATTGTCCTGTTTCTTCAGTTTTTCCTAAATAAAAAAAAAAAAAATCTTGAGAATTTTTGCCTAAAATTATGAGTTAAAGATGATCTACAATATAGACTTATACGTAAATACCTTGTGCTGTACAGTATCTTGAATGTAATGGCTTCAGCTTTAGAACACTGAACACTCTACATTTCCTTCTTAATGAACCTTGCACTAAGAGGTTTACCTTTGCCTTGTGTTTCCCAGGTGTTAAAGCTCTGTTCACCTAACAGAATAGCTTAAATGTATATGCTTAAAGTAGGATGCATCTCAGTTTTCTAAAAGGCAGAATACCTGGCAGAAGGATTTCTTGATTTGCATTAGAATGCAGCTCTCCTTTCTCCTTCCTGTCCTCCTTTTTCCTGCTTGCGCCCTGCAGCTCTGTGCTATGCACACTCTTAGTCCCTGCTGGATTCCTCTGAGTGAATTTGGAAATTCAGGAAAAAGCTGACCCAGAGGAAAGAGTAGGGGGGAAAGGCAGGAGCTTCTTTCTGTTGGGGTGGTGCATTTAGTCACTTCAGGAAAGGTTCATAAATCTTTCCAGTGGAGAAATTAGAAAGAGGGGAGGAGAGGAAGGGCAAGGTGAGGAAAGACCGGACTCCTCCTCCCTCTGGTGTCAACAGATGCCAGTCATGGAACTGCAGACTAAAATGTAGTGCAAAATGTAAAAGAGCTAAACAGGGTTGAAGGGTTGCTTGTATAACCTTCTCTACCTCCTTCTAGCAGGAAGGAGGACTTTCTAGCAGAAAATAAGGATTTTCTAGCAATCCATTTGGTTTTATTTTCCTGAGGGGATTTGAGGATTCAGCTTGGTGCTTGTAGTAAATGTGCAAGAAAAGCATGAAGACAACAACTTGGAGAGAATTTGACCATTGTGGTGATGATCTCCGGCCTTAATGTGAGAGGACTTCTCTTAATTTTATCTTGAGTGTAAAATAATAATTTAATAAAATTATTAATACAACTTGTCCAGTTTTGTTTGCTGTTGTCATTTTAATCTACTGAAAGGGAAACTTTGCACAAATTCTTCCGAATAGTTTTCCACATCTGTATGGATAGCAAAATGTTGTTCTAGGTTATCAGAGTGGCAGATTGTGTAGAGGAGGATTAGCTCCATTAATATAAATGATACTGTTATTCAAACCACTGCTTTTTTATGAATGAGGATGGTGTAAGCATGCTTTTCTGTGTATTTGTGTAATAACAGCAATGTTACTGGACTGTGAGATGGAAGAATTTTAACAGTACTTACATGGTATGAAAATCTCTAGACCATGTTAAGAAGGATGCGTCTGGGTTGTGTGGAGCATGTGGTCATTACCCCAGGAGCTCCCCAAAGAAGATACTCACCTGGTTGGGTTTGTTGAGCCTCCCTAGTTTTCAACCTTCTGTAAATCTGAGGGTTCAGGCAGGATAATTCAGTCCGTTCCTGGTTGGAAGCAGATTCTTTAAGACTGGTGCTGGTCACATGTTTTCTGTTGCGGTCCTGCCAGATAATTTTGCTGAGGTGCCAATGCATGTATTTCAGCTACCAGTTTATCTACTCTTAAATGATTTCATTCCCACCCAGCGTCTTGAAACTAATTTCAGCAGTGCTAAGGGTTAAGATGAGTTGCATAGGGGCAGGGTGAAATTTACAGAAAGGACTGATCTTTTTTAACAGGCTTTTTGAACACAGGGCATTTGGAGTCTTTTCCTGTTTTTATGGAAGCGTAATGCAGATTGTTGGGGAGATTTGTGACACTGCTTAAAAAGCCCCGCCCCCCCCCCCCCAAAAATAGTGGAGGAGAATCTTTGGTATATTTACTTTCATAAAAATGTTTTATATTAAAAAAAAACTAAAATATTAAAACATTGGGAGAGAATAATGCTCAAATAAAGAAGTTTTCCACAGAACCAATTATGCTTTGTCCATATATGCAGGTTTAGTGCTTAAACCAACTTGAAGGCTTGTGAGAGAAGAAGGTTGAGTGGCTTTTCTGCCTAAATGCATGCAGAAAGCTAATAGATGCTACAGAATTACATTAATTCAGCAATTACTAAGGAAAATGTTAATATTTAACTCCCTGCTCGGACATTTTAACATGTCTTCTTGGACAAGGTTGAGGCATTGTAGACAGTACCTCTACAGCAGGCAAGAAAGAGCACTTTAGGTAGCATAGCTTAAGCTTATGTGTGTTAATGTTTATTCATATAAATGGTATTGCGCTTAGTAATGTGTTACTAAGAGTTGGACATAACCCTTAGCGCTCCCATGTTCTTACTTTAACCACTGCACTTTAAGGCTGAGTCAAAACAATGCTTAGGTGGAAGGCTCTACTTTTAACCTATTAACTATGTAAGACATCTAAAATACAGCCTGTGATGTCAAACTGAAACTAGAAAATGAACTAGAGGTAGTCGGGGACGGGAGTGGGAGGGGAGGGAAAAAAAAAGGCCCAAGAAACTCTTGAGAAAACTTGTTTTTTTTGCTGATTGTTAGTGACCTTCCCCCATGTGGTGCCAGGATATAACTTAAATTTCTGTAATCGTGTGTTTTTATGTTTAGCCCAAGTTAATAAAAAGACAACTTTTTGCCCGATGGAGTTTATGGCTTTAGATTTTGTTATGCCACAGCATGTTGAATTTAATGGAGGTTTTGTGTGGCTCTCAAATTGGCCTGAATCAAATAGTTTTGGTCTCTGCTGCAGTATGTGTATAAGCCTGTTGGTTGATTTGGGCTTATTTGGGTGGGCTCTTCATGCTTTGGATGGGCTGAAATGTCAGTCATGAGTTGAAAACTTATTATTTTTTCCCCTTTCAGGTGCCTGCTGATGGAAATGCCGGCTTGTTGGCAGAGCCCCAGATTGCCATGTTCTGTGGCAAACTCAATATGCACATGAATGTTCAGAATGGAAAATGGGAATCGGACCCGTCGGGGACCAAGACCTGCATCAAAACTAAGGAAGGGATTCTGCAGTATTGCCAGGAAGTAAGTTCTTCATGCAGGGAATAATTTTAGTGGTTCAAGTACAGATACTTTCTGGAGAAATGAATCCGTAGGGATCTTCCATTTCTCTCCATTTTCTACTCCATTGCCTTTTTATCCTCTTTTTAAAGAGCCTCTTCCCAGAACCCATTAAAACACCTTAAAAAATCGGCTGCTGGGGAGGGGGGTCACGGAGACTATTGTGGGACAAGTTTGTCCTTCTGTCTTCTGCCTAGGGGGCATAATTCTGTTGGATGTATAGTCAAGTACCGACTTAGATAGTATCTTGAGTAAAGCTGAGGTGAGTGTTATTATTAAAATACCCTTGTTCTTGCTGGGCTGATTTTGAAAGACTCAGCTGTAACATCTGTCATTTTGCCATCATAATGAAATGGCCTGGATCAGTCTGTAGCTTTGGTCTCTGCTGCACACTGAACCTTTTGGAACTTCTTAATGGAAAAAGCTTCTACTTTTATACTTTTACATATCGAGTCACAATGAGTGATTTTTATGTTTGAGAGTAAAAACTTATTACCCACTCATATCCTAAGAGCAGATGGTGTGTCTAATTTTGTTTTGTCCCCATGCTGTGATAGCACCATAACCTGTGTGTGACAACTTGAAAAGAAAATGTGGATTTCATGCCATGAAACAAAAGGGCATGGTTTGAATAGCTTTAGTCCTTAGGTCTTTTCATTTCCTTGCTACCCCTTTTTTGTCTTTTCTTTTTTTTACTTTTATTGTTATTTTCTTAGCTGGGGCTATTGCTTACTACTAGAGCAGTATTAGCCTTGCTTCCTAAATGCCAAACCAATTTCTGTGAAAAGGCCTTTTAAAAAACAAAAATAATTCACTCTTCTGATCTCATCTGTCTTCGTGTCTTCATTTCAATTCTCTCATCCATTGATTCTGTTTCTTTTAGTAGTTTTGCTTTGTTATTGTTGGATTTTGACTTTACTGTCAAGAATATTAACATGAAGGTGATGTGTTTTTCAGTAAAAAAAAAAAAATTGTGATGGGTGGTAAAATTGATGCATTTCCGATAGCTTTGTGTTTTTACTAAAATAATTATTTTAGAGAAAATTTATAATGCTTTGTTTACTACAAGCAAAAATACCAAAAATATTGGTAGGATTTAAGAGGCTTTTGCTTTTCCATTTGTTTCCTCTAAGTCATCTAAATAAAGTTGATTTATGGATAGTGAAATTATTGAGGAGGAGGGAGGGAAGGAATAAAAAGATGAAAGTAGACGATGAGTAAAACTCCACAAGGTAATATTTTTTTTTCCTCTAAAGTTGCAGAAGGAAATAAATTCATTAAGAGGAAAGATATGGAAAGTTTGGGCAGTTTTAAGGCATAACTTTTTAGTAGATGGTAATTCAGTTGCATACGCTGTAGGTACTAAAGGATTTCAAACAAAGACTGGGAACTGTAAATATTGGACGAATGTCAGATAATAATTTTGAAAATTTGGGTGATATAAAAAAATGCTATTGAAAAAGAAAGGTAAAAGTGGTCAGGGAGTGATAGCCATACGCTGATAGATGACAAAGGGAATATTAAGGGATGTTGGGAGCTTATGATTGGACATGAAAAAATTCTTCACCATGAGAATAGCCAAGCATTGATGTAGGTACCCAGAAAGGCTGCATAAATCTCCATCCTTGGAGATTTTCAGGACTAAGCTGAATTAAGCCCTGAGCAAACTCATTTGACTTATGCTGTTGGTGTCTGTGGCTCCCTTTCAAACTTGGCTCTTGAGAGTCTGTGAATATTGTTTCCTGGCTGGAGAAGTGGACAGAGAAGGAGAGATGATCTGTTACTTGTATTTATAAGCCTACATGAATACGTGTGGTGATAGTCTTGATCACGGTGTTAAGTGACACTTCATTAACCTAATTTTTAGATGATTGTGTTACAGATTCAGAGTTATCTTCTCAGCTTACAGCTTCAAGCCCAGTGGGGGGTGTGGAGGGGGGAAGCCTGGAGTTTGCCATGTCACGAGGGGAGCTGCTGGCGATTGTACCACCTAAAAGTGGTGCAGGCAGCTTCTCATTTTTAGTTGGTGTCAATTACTGCTGTGACTTTAGGCATCAAAATGCTCCTCTGTGCATAGAGCTTGCCCTGCCATGCTCCCCACTGGGCTTGCGGTGTATCCAAGGGAAGCTGCTGCTGTCCTGGCTCTCCTGCCCCATCTTCTCTCTTTCTTCTTCACCAGTCCAATGTTACTGGTTGGGAGACACCCATGAGGAAGGGACAAGCAAAGGGGGCAATTAACAGTACTTCATAGGAGCCCTGTGGGCTCTCTGTGAGCAGCTGGTTTGGAGGTGGGAATACCAGATTTTTTTTTTTTTTTATGTTACAACAATAGAAAGTAAATGGTTAACAGATATTTGGAATGTCAGATGGGCTGCTAATGAGAGGAGTCTAAAAGCTACATGGAAGCTGATCCAACACTGCAGAACGGAAAGAAGATCCATTTTGGCTGTTGATTCTGTGTTATTCATGTTCCCTGGCACTGTGGCAGCTTCCTTCTGTGTGTCTCGCTGGTGCAGCAGCTGCTCATACCCCTCTACTGAAGTGTTGTTCCCAACTCTGTGTGCAGCATAGAAATGACAGGAGACAGGCGACCATAAATAGTAAAATTTCCCCTGAATCTCTAATGAAAAATCTGGCCATCCTGTTCTACATATTCTTTGTCAGAGATACCTTGAGTGGCTCTGTGCCAAGCACTGTGATTATGGTTGTAACCAGGAGATAATAATGCTCCAGTGCAGAATTTCCTTGTAGAGGTAGCCTGTGTGTTTAGTTCCTCCTATATCAAAGAAAGACAGCAAGGGTATATAAAGCGGATCCAACTGGGCAGAAACTTTCCATGGTAAAGTGGAAATCCTACTCTATGTCTTCTAGACTGTAAAATAAGACAAAATCAGTAACTTTTAAGAGGAAACTCCCATTCCCTATTAATCCAGAGGGATACTCTGTGCAACCTCTAGCTTTGTTTCCTCTGTGAAGTTACCTTTAAAATAATAATAATCATAAAACTTTTAGTAGAATTTATGAGTAGATGCATTCCTCTGCCTCCTGATGGGCTGTTTTAAGAGTTTTTCCTCTTAAATGCATGGGCAGGCACTTGGTGATCAGGGCACGTACCTGGGAGGTATATGGAGTACAGCAAGACGAGTATTTCTTGCAGGGAAAGCTTAAGGCACTGTGTATCTGTTCCTTGTCATCACTGCCCCTCCTTGTTCCTTACCAGTGTAGGTGGGTTTTGAAGCCTTGATACAGGAAGGAACAGCAGAGAAGCCTTGCAGGGGCAGAAAAGGAGGAACAAGGAATGAACAGAACCACCTACATAGTGTAAAGATGTATGTCACTTGTTGATGCGTTCTCTTCTTTTGAGTGGGAGCTGAGTGCAGCACAGGAACTATTTGGATTTATATTTGGACAGCACATCACACAGTTTAAAGATGGCAATATACACTGCTGATTTGAAAAGAAGTGAGGATACTTGAATGTTACCTTCTAGTTTTCCTAAGTTCAGTTAGATTCTGCCACTGGAGTAACAAGAAGCGGTTCTGGAAAGAGAATACACCGATCCTTTCTGGCGTCAGTAGTGCGCATTGTGTGAGGTTTCTTGTTTGCTTTTGTTTCTAAGGCAGGATGGGCTAAACAATGCACTTGTTTGTTGAGGATATACCAAGCTAATCTGGTTGCTTTTCTATTTCAAATTCTTGCAGCAGAATCAAGTTTTCTTGCATTTCAGTGGAACAAGACCCTGTTTGGAGAAGTAGGATCCAATCTCATGCTATACAAAAAGGCGCAGCCCTGATGTGTGCATGGCCGTTGCAGTGCTGTGGCGGCAGCAGCGCGGTGCTCATTCAGACTGCGTTGGTGCTGGTGGGATGGCTCTACCTGTGCGCATGACGGAGGGTCCAGCACGACGGGAGCACCCGAACTGCTGCTGCTGCAGATGCAGCCCCATGCGCTCAGTCCCATGCTGACACTGCACGATACAAGCTTCCGGGAACCCACCCCAGCCATGGGTAACTAGGCCCTGGGGAAAAGCTTGTCCTCCTAACAGCAGCTAGTTAGAGGTTAGTTTATGCTGTGGAACATGGTGAAAGAGTTGCCCCCTGATATCTGCTCTTTGTTGTTTGGTGGAAGAAACTGTGTACCCCCCACCTGCAAAAACTGACATTACCAGGAGCTCTGATTCAGCAACGTTATTGTTGAAGGACTGTGGATTTAGGAACCTTTTAGTTGTGCTTGGACCAGGCAGCTGCTTATCTTGCTAAACCGTTTCCATAAAATTGGTATAAACACTGCCTTTTGGCAAAGGAAATAGTCACATGAATATGCAGAGTAGAAAGTTAATTGAGGGGGACTCATTTCCCTGTTTAAAAGGGAACAAGGATTCAGGTAGAAAAGACTAATGTACATTTTATTATACTAGCAATTTTGAACAGCCACTATGTGCTGAATTTTATTTCTGGCAACTGTATGTTATAAAAGCTGCTCAAAGGACTGAAATTTTGTTCTCTATGCTGAACTTGATGTCCAGTGGCTTTTAAAAATCGTGCACATTACCAGCAACAAATTCTGTCTAATGCAAGGAGACCTTTTTTTAGCTTTTTTTTTTTTTTCTCCTCTAATTTGGAGGTGCTCATTTCCAATTTTTAGTATGCATGGAGTTGAACGGAATGGGCGTGTTGACCTGGGAACCTGTATAGTCAGCAACTGGCTTGCTGCAGGATCTTCGGGTAGTTGCTTAGAATAACTTTCAGACACGGAATATTCCTCTAATCCCTTTAGCAGGGATTATACTCTCTGAAAGAGCTTCAGTTGCTAAGTTTCCTGAATTTGAGTTAGATTTTCACATTTTTCACCTCCCTCTTTCTTGATTAGCTAATGACTTCTCTTTCTTGAAGGCCTGACCACAAGCAGGTGAAACAAACTGACAGTCATAAATAGTAATGACAATTCAGAAGATAAATTAAATCTGCTACTTACTGTGGTAGGGACCAGACAGCAGTATTTTCTAGGTGTCCCTGCTTGAAACAAGAGGCCTGGACTAGGAGGGTGATGTCTAGAGGTTCCAACCTCAGCCATTCTGCAGTTGCATGTGCAACCGAGTGACTTGTAGGCCACACCTAGTGCAACCTGTAATGTGACAGCAATAGTGCACCTAACCCCACAACCTCCTGCATCAAAATAGTCTTCAAGGGCCGCCTTCCTTTTCTTAATGGACTGAAAGGGTGATCAAACTACTGCCTTTTACTTTTATTGAGTTCCCTATCAGCATTTCCAATAATTCTTCTGCCCGTGTCACCCTGAGGCCTACACCTTCAAAAGCTATATGAACAGGACTGACGGTAACAGTCTCCTCTCTGTGGTCCTTCTTCTTGTTGCAAACTTCATCGAGTAAATCTTTATAGCATCCAGAAATGTTGATGATTTAAAAAGAAATAAAAAGAAGGGAGTTTAACAGAGATGTAGCAAAATGGTGTTGCTCCTTCCATAACACCATTCCTCTACGTTAGCTTGTTGTCTTCATACTGATAAGAGCTGCAATTTTTTCTGAGCTGCATAATGTCCTCTTTCTAGTTTCTCAAACAAAATAGTCATTGTATTGAAAAATAAAATGGTTTTAAACCTAAACTGTTCAGCAGCTTAGTTTTTCTCCATACAAAATGTATGGTTTTCTATGTGTTTAATGAAATATCATGGAAAACGTACAGATTTTTGGCAGCACAGAGTGTCCTTAAAACAAATGGCGGTTCAAGGAAAATGTGTTTTGATATATTTTGAGATGGGCACAGTCATACTTAAAAGTTTTGGAGAGGAGAATCTTAGCACTCTGTCTTGATTGCTCTGAGGCCCGTTGTTTTAATTAAATTTCAGTCTGTAGAAATACTTTGACCTCATTTGCTTCAATGAAAACTTAGCCTTTGGAAATGCAGGGTCTGCTGCTGTTGCCATATTAATCCTACAATCATATTTTAGTCTATTCACAGTGTAATTCCTTTAAGAAGAAAGTTTTTTAGCCTATACTGCATTCTACGCTTTTAGGTATGATTCAAACTGAGTGACTTATGAAACCTGTAATATATATCTGCTGCAAGATGTTCTCTTCCTTTCTTTATTAATAATAAAAAGTTTTCTGCTTCTTTCCCCCACAGGCTTTTTTGTTATATTCCAAAAAGAGAAGAAATGTAAAACACCAAAATCTCTGTATGCTGTATTGCTTTTATAATAAATAATCTAAGTCTTTTTAATGTTACATATTCTTCTTGAGAAGGGAGTGTATTTTTGCTTTGAGCCTTAGGAAAAGAGAATGGAATGGAAGAGGATTATCGTTGTAAATATATACCTAGGAAATCTGTACTACATTGCTTAATGCTGCATTTTCCCTACGTTAATTTTGAGTTTCCCAGATACAATAGCTCAGATGAAAGATTCTGCTTAATCTCCAAATCAGACAGGTGAAGAGTTTGTGCCAAGAGTAGGATAAGATGGTTATGTTTTCTTTTGTCCTCTAAAATACAGAAATGCGAGGGGTATATGCTGGTTAGTGCTACTGCCCTTTTAGTTTGTAGTTGAACCAGCAGATAACCATTTAGCCTGTGTTTGGATGGTGAAAGCCATCTCCTGAATTGAGGGTCTGAAAGACAAGATATTGGGCATCACTTGGCAGTGTATTCTTCATGCTGGTGGCTCGCTTTCTGAGGTTGCCAAGGGGCCCCCTATTGGCATGTGCACAGAACCTCTCTGCATGCCTGGAGGAGGGAATGAAGTTCACCTGGTCCAAGTCTTGACTCTACTGAAGCCCCAGGTGCTTTCTGATAAGGCAGTGTGTGCTGCTGGATGTGATCTGCAATGCTGCTGCCTCTGCTGCGTCTGTGTTGTTGCGCAGAGGACCCCATCGGGACAGCTGGTAGATCTCTGCAGCTATTTTCACCTGTTCTTTTTTTCCCTTCCTGTATTTAATGTTATGATAGTATTCTGTGTGATGGCTTCTTTAAGGATGCTAATCCTACCACATTTTACCTTGTGTGAGATGGACTGGAACAACTGTTCCCCCAGTAAATAACATTAGAAGCTTAAGAGATGCTAGACATAAGGTGTTGAGATTATTTTAGGTAAAAGAAAATTACCTTAGGTAAAGACAATTCTATTATAACAAGACAACTGTTAAATTTCACTCCTTTTCAGGAGCAAATACCCATTCTTTAGGAAAGAAATGTCTTTTTTTTTTTTTTTTTTTTTCTCCACTCTTTCAAACTGGTGTGTGGATGCTTTTTAATCTGGCACAAACATATTCCAGTTCCAAAAGAAGTTATCTTGGGTCATCTTTAACTCCCACTGTGTGGTACTTCTTGTTCTCTGCTTTTTGACAGTGTGTGTTGGGAACGCACATTTTTAGAAGTAGGTCAGTTCCATGGTCCAGCTCCTGTGTAGTGCTGGTTTGTCGAGAAGTGTTGCCAGGAAATGGTTGAGAGCATTTAAGGCTGGATCAACAGCATTGGATCTGCAACTGATTAATGGGGCTGGCGCTGCTGCTGTAGCCTCTGTGAGTGGACCTCTGTAGATGGCTGCAAGTACAATTTTTTCTTGGGCATGGTACTTGTGGGAGTTGAGGCTACTTACAGGTGTGGGCTTGATGGTTTTGGTTTGGCTCTGTGCCCAGGAACTCTATTCCTTGCTGGTCTCCACTTGGTGAATCCTGTGGCTTCCTGCATTTCTTGGGTCATCCCCGTGCGCTGTGGATGGCTCTGTAGCTTTTCTGTGCCATATCTCATGACTTCCTCCTGTGATGTGTGACGCTTTTTTTTTTCTCTTCTTTCCAATTTCACCCTTGCTTTGTATTCTAAAATACTTAAAAATCAGAATTACTCATAAGAGATCTGTTAATTTCTCTCTAGTAGTACCTCTGAAGCTTTTTAGTAACAGACAGTGGGCTGGTATGTCTAGATTGATGGCACAGAATTGGTTCATACTCAGAAGTCTGCCTTTGCAAGGGAAAGGGAAGATGCATTATGCATATGTTTTCAGTTGTCACTTTTGTAGGCAATCAAAAAACTGTCTTTCTCTCCTTCTTTAGCTTTGAAGCTATCAGGAAGGTGATGCTTTCTTTAATTCATGGCAGAGCAGTGCCCCGGTGCTGGATTGGGGAAATACTTCTTGATTTGGAGGGCATTTTTTTTCCCTATTTATTACCATCGCTTTCTAATTCATGCTGTGATATTATCTTCTGGTTATGAATTATCCCATTAAGATTATTATGTGGTACGATACTGAATGCCTATCTTAATCCTCCAAATACCCTATACTCCCTTTAAATAATCAAAAGTCCAACTGCTAATCCATTTTGATGGATACATGTTCCTTAAATGCCTATTATTCTACATGGGCTGATTGTAATATGTTCCTGGAGAAGTTTCTGAATACCTAGCAAACTACTGACGGCTTCATCCTCCTTTTTCCTTGTGAATGGAGCATAGTCTTTCATAATTTTAATGGAATTTTGGTTGTCAGAAGCTCCTTTTTTACTTGAGTGGAATACGGGCCCCCTGAGGAGCCTCTTTCCATCAAGGGCTATTACCTGCAAATGTCTAATGTGTGAAGTAAGAGCATTTTCTTTTAGGTCCTTAAAAACTCTTGGTGAGGGGACTTCTGACTTGGCTTGAAAACAAATACAAATTACTATAATGTCTTGGGGTAAATCCTTGCTAGGGAAGGGGAAAGTATCCTCTTAGCTAAGTAATATCTTTCTGATATAAGGTCCTGTATAATATATGAAAGATATGTCACAGTATCTGTTAAAACATTAGCTTCCTATTTAGTAGGTGGTGACAACTGTTGCTTATATTAACATTAGCAGGTAACTGCAATAGCATGTTTGGCAACATGGTATTTTCTTTTGTCTTGAGTACAAATATTGAATTATGATACTGCTAGCCTGCTATGAGGAAATACAATCTGATACGATCTCTTTTTCTTGCCAGCGTAATTTCTCTTTCTATAAATATTATTGTAGATCAGAAAAAAAATTAACTTTGGCTATTCAGCGCTTTACAAGATATCTTATTCTGGCTGCTTGAAGAAACAGTTTAATGTAAGACTACAAAACAATTCTGTAGTCTAGTGAAATGAAATCTGATTCATTTTATTCATGTCCAGGGTCATGTGTGTCTTCCTGGAAAATTAAACATTTGTAAAATGCCTGACTTTCTCCACTCATCTCTTACACCTTCCACTTGCTCTATAAGGACAACTCTGTCAAGGAGTTGTGGTCAGTAAATGGTTTCTGTGTTGTCAGCTTCTTACATTCATCTTCTGGGTTGGTCGTGAGAAACTTAACCTTTTTTGATGCAGTATCAAGACCCTTTACTAGATTTACTTTATCTCGTATGAAGCTTTTGAACTTCTAGGAATTGCAAATCTGAGTATGGTTTTGATGAGTATTTCTTTACAAATCTCTGATCTGTAGGAGCTAACTTTGTCCAAATTCTCATGCAGCTTGGCAAGTTTATACACAGTATCTGAGAGGAAAAAACAGTGAAGGATCTTCCAAAAAATACAAATTACAATTTTGCTTCTAACCAGAGGCCTGAGGGAAGTTGAGAAGACTGATGTTGTTTAAAGTTAAATTTATAATTCCACATGAGTTAATAGGTAAATAATATTTTTTAGTGCTATAGAGGAGAGTCTCACAAACACCATTTTTGAGTAGTTGCTCAATATGTGTGAGTAGACGTACTGGTAATTAGCTGCTGACAACTGCAAGATATTCTCAAGACTTTAGCAGCAGTAGAGACCAGAGCTGTGCAGCAGCATTATGTTTTGCTCTTACTGTGTTGTTCCTCCACCACCAACATTGTTTGCAAGAGCACTGGTAGGTTTGGAGTTTGGGATGTGAGGAAAGCTCAGGTGTGTGATTTCACAAATAAGGAGCTTCCCCCACAGCCTGGCTGAAGAGCAGGACAAAG
>JAWLRI010000964.1:724159-754641 GCA_034781795.1 Crypturellus tataupa | reverse complement strand
TCTCCCCAGGTGCAGGACCGTGCACTTGGCCTTGTTGAATTTCATGAGGTTTCTCTCTGCCCAGTTGTCCAGTCTGTGCAGGTCCCTCTGGATGGCAGCACAGCGCTCTGGGGTATCAGCTACTCCTCCCAGCTTCGTGTCGTCAGCAAACTTGCTGCTCGAAATTTGCCTGCTTGAAAGGTCTCATTTATTTAGTGCTTATGCCTGGCTGGAATTTGTGGTCCCGGTAGCTGCGAATTTTGCTACTGCTTTTACTCCTACCAGGGTTTCATGGCTGGAGATACCAGAGGAAAAACTGACTCCCCTATGTGCCAGTGCTTGGTGGATGTGAGCTTGGATATCTGGCACCTGTGCTCATGAGCATCCCTCACAAGTGCTACTTTCCAGGCTTAGGAGGCTTCTGTTGTCCCTGTTTAGTAAGCTAAATTCCTGTCCTAAGGAATAATGCAACAGGAGCTTTGGTATTTGCAAATTAATGGGAGGTATTAATTCATCACTAATATAGCCTTATTGAAGTATTTCTTCCTCAAGCAGAGGTACTGAGCTCTTTTACTGGGTGCTAAAGGGTCACCCTGGTAGTTGTCATATGACTGCATCAATAGTTTGATACAAAACTTACTGAAATGGTAGTTTACTACAAGGATACTTGACGTTCATGTGAATTTTCACATTTACTTGGATATTTAGATCCATCTGTGGAGCACTAAATTCAGTCCAGCATAATGTCTCACTTTCATGCATACTGGTCAATCAAAGCTTGTCTTTGAGAAAGTTATTCTGCTAAACAACAAAATCTGTTAACACAGTACAGTAATAAAGTGGATTACATGATACATCCTGAAGATAAAAGCATGTAAAACGTTGATATACTTTTTATTATTATTTCTGAAGGCTGCAGCAGTGTAGGTGCAGTTCTGCAAGGCCAGGAGTAATTGTGTGTCCCAAGATAAGCCAAAGGAATATGGATTCTTAAGGATTCTCTTTCTTGTTTCTTTCTCGTCAGTTTGAAAATCACTCTTACTGTGATACGAGAGATGAGTAGGCAATTATCATACCTTTAGGATTAAGGCTTTTCTTTATATGGAGGAATTGGCAGGTTTGAGGCACATGTACTAGCACAGAAATATGATTTAATCCAGTTACTGTCACTTGAGTTGAGTTTGCCTCAGTGCCTCTATCAAAATGACTCCAAGAGTACTAGCTTGTGCAGCAATTAATACAAAAAGTGTATTTTTTCTGCTTGACTACAATTCAGGACATTGATGAAGGACAAATGAAGTTGTTGCTAAAGGTTGTCTCTAATGTGACTTCTGGAACCTTTCTTAAGCCTCCCTTTTTACTGTTCTTCCCCTGAAGCCTTTACTGGGCTTCCCTGCACAGAGCAGCTTGTGCTTGGGATAGTTTGAGCAGGCGTCCTTAACTGGATGTAGCCACAGGCATTGAATGTTACAAGCTGCCTGAAGCAGCTAGTTAATTGGAGGGTTGTTGTGCACCAAACAAGAAGTCATAGTAGCCTGTAACAGCTCCTCTTGCAAGTTGGTGCATTGGGCATAAGGTTTATCTTCTGGGCATTCATATCTTCTGTATTCTTAGCTCCAAACCTGGAAACACTAATTCTGCATCATATTAAAACACTTTTTTACCTTCTGGCAGTAAGCGTATAAAGTAGCTGAGGTTCTTAATATGCTGTTTGCTCTTTGAAAGTTATTTATTTGTATGCCTTTTAGAGTTGTATTTAAAAAAACTATTTTTAATTGGTGCCAAAAGGCACTCATTCTCAACAGAGACTTGAATGTCTGCTTAGGCAAGAAGGGACTGACACTGCACATGAAACCTGCTCTCTAAATTGTTTTGCCTAAATAGTATTAAATCAAAGTCACGTTTTTCTTCTGACTTAATGTTGCCATAGTATTAGCCCAGCATATCTTAAAAAACAACAGCAACACATTCATACCCCAACCTGGTAGGAAATGGGCTAGCTTGGCTGCCAGCAGTGGGGATGGCTGAACTTCTGGTCTGAAGTCTTAAGTAGAGGGGGTTCTTTACGGCCATGTCTTTGCAGCTGTTTGGAGATTGTGTATCAGAGGGAGCCAAAATCTTCAAAGGAAATGAAATGCTATTGCAAACCTCAGTATTTTCTTCTTTGAGGGCAAAATGGTGCATAGGTTTGAAACATGGAAAGTTGATCTCTCAAATGAGAGATGTCTTATCAACTCTCCCTGTGCCCAGAAAACCTGTGTGCATGTATGCAGACATGCAGATGTTCAAAGATGGTAGAGTTGCTAGTGTATTCTGTTTCAGGACAGTCCTTCAGAACTAGTATAGTTCAGATTTTAACTAATAGAGCAGATCGCATGGGGTAGTAATCAGAGCTTTGCAAGCAGCTGTGTCACTATTAACAATCTCATGCTGCTAGTCATATTAAATAAACTTCACGTTTTCACTTGATGTTGAAAGCTTGATTAATGCAGTACACAGCCTGAAAATTTGTGGTGACATTTACTCTTTAGATAGTGTGGCTGTGTCCAGTTGAGATGGGTCGTGTTCCACTTATGCAGTATTTTTGGACTGGAACGTGGCTGCAGGATTGCAGTCCTTTTTACTGTCCCTTGTAAAATTTAGTGTTCTCTAATCTCAGGAGATTGATACTTTACTTGGACTTCAAGCTTCTCCAGTGTTATTTTACGCTGTTTAGCTCCAAGCATTTAGGTGTGCAAGTTCTGACTGCTGGAGAATAAGGCCTGACATGTACTTGTCAGACAAGTTGTGTTGGATGTGGTATGAGTTGTGTTGCAAGGGTGTTCCTTTCTAGGGATTAGCATTGCTTTGACCACCTGAGTGTGGCAACAATTTGAAGTACCTCTAGTTTCTTTATTTGTCAACCATCTGAAACCTCTTAAGTCTCATTTTTGGTAGGAATTTTTTTTTTCTTTTTTGTCTAGGTTTGAGTTGATGGAATTGATTCTTCTGTTGAAGTCAGTGCCAGGGTTCTCACTGACTTAAGTGGAACATGCAATACAATGCATCAGTAAAAATGTTCTGCCATCTATGCGGGAAAACCCACAAGAAAATGTCCAGGTTTCTTGTTGGTGCAGATGGAGTTGCAAGGCAGACTGCTCCTTGGCTTGTACATCTCCGACTTGCTTCTGTTAAGTGGGTGGACACATAAAGACAACCCAAAGACTGGGAATTTTAATGCAATCTAGAATCTGTGCTCATATTAAGGATATCAAATTATGCAGATTTATGAAGAGCTTCTGCCTGAGTGTCTCCCTTTGTCACAGGAAGCAGGCTCTACAGCATTTTTTTTTAATTTATTTTATTTAGCAATGAATGAATGATTAAAAAAAGAAAAACTTCAAAGCCCTGATCTCTGGCCTTACTTGCACTATATAAACAGTTTCAAGACCATGAGCAATGGAGCTTAATCTGAACATGCAATGGTGGGAGTTGGCTTTCGGGGGGGGCGGATCTATGTTACATGCTCTAGCTGCAGTAAAATCAGCGAAGCCACGTGGATCTGCTGAGTTGCTGAAATAGCATATGGTTTTCTGTTGTATGGGTTTTGTGGTGAAAGAGTAAAGGTTTTAGGAGTTCTACAACTGAAGAGCAAAAACTGAATGTTCGACAATTGAATTGCTGAGGCCTGGAAGACACTGTGCATGTGCATCTGTTCCAGTGTCACGGCTAAAATCAATCTGCTACTGCAGACATTCTGTGTGTCTGTGTACATGAATGTATAGAAGTGTGTGTTTAATGCATCTAAGGGGGAGAATTCAATTTAAAAGTTTTTCAAAGTACTGAAAAGAGCAGGGAGAAGTAACTAATGCAGTTCTTGCTGAATATTGAGTTAGTGCAAATTAGACACTTGCAACATAAGGTACGTCGAACTTCTTGACAGTGGGAACTGAAGATTTGCAGATGCCATGTTCTAGTGAAAGTGCATGAGCACTTAGCATCAGGATTTCCATGTGCTTGAGTTAGGGTGTTAAGCAAACAAAAAGATTAGCCTTTAAAACTGATGCCTAGCTTCGTGGCAGTATAATTTTGGAGAATATAGGGGGCGAATTGCACTCATTAGGCATCTACCCTCCAAAACTTGAACCCTTTTTCACTGATCAGCCTACTGATAGATGTGGAAGCAGACATCTTACGTGTGGGACATAGTTTGTTTTTTTTCTGTTTTATTTTTTTAAATGAGAGCTTATTTTTGCTTTAATCATTATTGTAAGATTTTTTTTTTTAGCAATATGAATGTATCCTTCAAAGGAGAATTAAAAGTTCCCTTATTGAATGGGAAGGGGAATATCTGAAATTGTTTTATGTTATTTGATCTGAGTGCACTAATGACAGGAAAGTGCTTTATAATAGTAGAATTGAGTTATTGTTTAAATTCTCATTTTGGGGCTATTTCTCAGCCTTTTTCTGTATTCTTTCCGTGCAGTCCTAAAGCAAGCTGAGCGCGAGCTGCTCCTGGATTCTGAAGGGTGGAGGAGAGCTGCTGTTTCAGGGTTAGAATGGGACATGATATGACTTTGCATTCTAGATACTTGATTCTGAAGTTGATGTCATTAAAAGGGAAACCACAGCCTCATTCCCTCTTGGGATATTCAGAAAAGTGAATCCAGGCTCTTAGATTAATAAATTACCCTTTGGCAACTTCCGCAGTAAACTCAAGAATGCATAAATTAATTAGATTATTAAAAATGAGTTCCCAGGCCTGTTACTTTTTGACAGTTCTTGCATGGCCCTGAGGAGAACTTTGACATAAAGTAGGTCATTTTGCAAGCAATGGAACTTGGAATAGATGAATAAAGAGCAATTTTTTTTCAAGTATATTTTCATGAATTTTTGGCTGACATTTAGCTGTGTTCTATACTGTGATCGACTCGCCGAGTATAACTCTATCCCAATTATCACACATTTTTCACTGACAGAAGTGGGGGCATGGGGCTTATTAGATGAAGCTTGTGAAAATAATTGAGAGAGATAATTTGATTTTAAAAGGAAGTATGGTCCATTAATGTCAGAGTTGTATAGTATTTTTCTTTTTTTTCCCAAAAATTTTAGCAAAAGGAAGTTAAAACTATTTGCATGTAGTGATTTCTGCAGTGCTAACAAATTTGTGGTTTTGTGTATTCAGAAGGACGCTCTAGCTTTGATTTGTATTAGGATGAAGATGATTAGAATTAAAAGTCAAGATATGTTTTGGAAAGAGAGAAAGAACCAGACTTTCTGCCACCAATTTATGCCCAGAATCAAAAATTCTGGGCATAAATTGGTGGCAGAAATCAAAATCTCAGAATCAAAATTCTGAGAAAGCTCAGAGTCTGTGTGTGTGTTGCAAATGTTTGCTTTTCCTTTAATAAGATTAGTCTTCCCAAACACTGCATCTGAAGAGCTGCTGTAGCTTATCCAAAGCAGTAGGTAACGGAGTCGTTTTAGAGTCTCCTTGGATGCTAGTACTTTAGCCAAAAGTTTTTGCTTCAAAGATCTCCCTTGAGTTTTCAGATCCTTAGCATAGGTCACTGTGTCATGTCACTTAATGATGTGATTAAGGAGCCACCACCAGAAAAGCATTTCACCTTCCTGCAGACAAGTGCTGAGTGGGTGACGGCCCCCAAAAAAAGCAGGTCTGGGCTTTGGAGCTCCATAATGTCCTGCCTGGCTTTATGGGGTGACACAGACCTGCAGGCTGCCTGTGAAAAGGAGGCAGGAGGAGTGGAATCTTGCCCTGGACCCTAAAGGAGGAGACTTCTTGGCTGGTTATGCCCTCCCAGGAAGGCTGCTGTGACTCCTGTAGAGAGCAGAGGCAGTTGTGATCGTGTCACTTGGAGAAAGAGATATGCAGTTAAGTTGATTAGATATTCCTCTGGCTCTCTGTCCTAGTGCTTAGTCTTAAACTCAGTTCTAAAAGAAATTGAAGAGAGAGTGTTAATCGCTTTGGGTGCTGCTGCAGAGTATCAGGCAGAGGCAGTCTCCTCACCTTGTATGTACTAGAGTAGATATGAGATCCCTGGCAAAGAGACCTCTGACAGTGGCCTGGCAAAGTAGCCCTTGCTCTCTTCTGGTGTGAATAACTACTACTACCAGTGGAGAAACAGAAGTGCTCCTTGTGTTTGTACCATTCAGTGCTTAAGGTGGGAAGCAAGCAGTTTAGAAGAGACCATATGTTACAGCCGTGCTTACTCTGAAATTTGTAGTGTGAGCAACTGGATGCCCTGTGCAGTTATCCAAGAGAGACTTTGGAGACCTCATGTGGTAAACAGAGTTTGCCTGGCAGGGCTAACTGAGGCTTTTGGTTTGCCTTTTTTTTTTTTTTTTTTTTTTTTTTTTTACTATATGCAGACATAGTTGTGTTATAAAACAAAGAACTTGAATTGCAACATGGAGGTATGGAGTTTGGCTGTGCAACCTTGTTGATGTTTCTGAATGCCTTGGCTTTGCCTGGGATGTGGAGGAAAGCACTTAGTGGCCATGGGAGGCCCGTGTGGGAGCGTGTGGTTAAGTCTGTGTTAATGTGTGGAGCCCCACATGGGAATGGGCTGCCTCAAGTCTGGCAATTTTTTGAATGCTTTAAATGTGGAGTGCTTGAATGCTTACTGGGAAACAGAAATTTTCCATGAAATTCCACATAAAAGTACATTAGGATTTTTTTATTATTATTTAAGAAAAGAGATTATGTACATAGGAGAAGGTCATGTTTCTACCACTCTTGGTTAAAAAAAAAAAAAAAAAGGCACCAAAAGCTATGCTGGAATTTTGTGTGTGTATATGTATATAAATTCTCAGAGGGAAAAGCAGTGGATTCATGTTCGCATGATCAGGACTGGAATAACTGAAACACCCTCCACCCACCCTATTCCACTCCTGCTGACAGATGATACCTGGGAGGTTGATCATCTCCTCTCTTGCATCGTGTATGTTTTTTTTTTTGTTTTTTGTTTTTCTCCTGTTTGTTTGCTTTGTTTTGTTTTTTCCTTTTCTTCTTTTCCAGAGGGATAGGATCAGTAACTAAGGATTCCTCGAAGAAAAAAAGCCTTAAAATACATGCTGGCTTTGCATTCTTAGGGAAAAAATTGAGAGGTTTTGAAGATGCTTAAGAGATGAGAATAGAGGACTTGCCTTTTGGACCAAAACATAAAGGGTGCAGAGTAAGGAGATAAGTAGAAAATAGGAACTAACAGGACACAGTGCAAGTGAGTTGGTGAGGTGACAGTTGGGATGAAAGAGGCCAAGATAGCAGGGGAACTCGGTGGCAGGATGCTGCTCTGCATGTAACAGAGAAAGAGCTGAGATGTTGGGAAGAAGGCAGAAATTATTGGATGGTCCTACAGAAACATCTTTGAGTGGCGTAGGAAACTGCTACATGGGGTTGAGGTTTGATGCATGGTAGCTATTGAGACTGCAGGCTTTAAAACCTGGAAGAAGGTAGGGATGAATACAAGGTGATATAACTGAAGATAACAGGCTTTATGTCTTTGTAAAGTTGTCCTCAGAGTTAGATTCAAGGAAGTAATGCCCTGACTAGCCAGGGAGACACTGCCGTTGGCTGTAGTTTGGTTACTTTTCTTTCCTTCCAACTAATGGGTTAAAAGGGTTCTGTCTTTTCAAATAGCAGTCTGAAATCCACGTTTCTTTCTGAAATGTTATGCTGATTAAGTTGAAGAAGCAGATAAGACGCTCCTGGAGTTGCAGTCCAGAGGCAGAGACGTTCCTTCTTTTTCAACTTGTTGGTTCTCGAGTTGGCCCATAACCACCTGTGGCTGCAATCCATTTGGAATTGGCCCAGTGTAGTTGGGTGCTGGGTTTATTCACTGTCTCATCATAATATCCTGTAGCAAGTGACCCCCTTGTCTGAATTATAGAGAATGGCGTGAGCTGTTGGGACACTATGTAACCACTGAGTTTTGCTTCTGTGATGGAAGTGCCTGCAGGGCTCGACAGGGCGAGAGGGCGCAACTGAGTCTGCTCAGGTATGACGGAGCATAGTTCAGCCGGCAGAGACTTGGCAGAAAATCAAAGATGTCAACGTTGATGTGCAGAAGTGTGCTGGACTCGGAAGGTGCAAATTCTTGGCCAGCTGGCTGATGGGGACTCCGCCTGGAGGAGAGCTGCAAGTATGTTTCATGGAACATTTACTGTGTAAACATGCAAATACCTTCGTATTTGCAGTGCTAAGTTGAGTGTAACTGTTTTGCTTTGGCTCAGCAATGAGGAGATCCCTGTTCGTATTTCATAAGTGAGCATAGAGTCAACTGAAGAACTAGACTTTCTCATATGATATTTCTTTGAGGAAATACAGAAAAGCCTAGTATATTACATGATTGTGAAATGAGCAAGCAGGGCACTGTATGGTTCATTTCTTGTGAAACGCAACAGCTGCTATCTGCAGATTTTAGACCTCAGGGGACTCTCCACAGTAGTCAAGTTGAGCACGCACAGCATGCTCTTTGTGTCAGTGTGTTAAAGTCTTTCTAAAGCTTGTATGCCTCCTTCCCCTCTGTGGTTGGCAATTCAGCACATGGGTTATGCCTGTGCACGTCCCTTATCATGCGAGATGGCATCAGAGCTGAGGTGCCCAAATTCTGCTGAGCTTTAGGCTTGCCATAAATCTGACTTCACTTGGTAAGCCCACAGGCTAATCAAGAGTTATGGTTAGAGAAGATGAACTTACAAGAAAAATTACTGAATAGGCAAAAAATTAGATGAGTGGCTGAAATAGGAGGATTTTTTTTATACTGTTTTCTATGGTCAGTCTTGTACTTAATATAGTTGCTGTCACTTGGCTGCCTAAGGCATCTTTCAGACATAATTCCAACTCATAAGTAGCTGTCAGATTTGGGGCAAATTAATAAAGGGGGGCATGATTTAGAGACACTTTAGCATTCTCTAGTGCAGTGAACTTGCAGAGCAAACTGAGAAATCTCTCCCTCTTTCTCTGTTTTAAAACATTTAGTCAAAGTATCTAAGATGCACTTTTTATTTTTTTTTTTTACAGTTTATGTTAATGTGCAACACCACCATTTATTTTCCAAAGACTGTTTATGTTCTGCTTTTAGAATATACAGGAAGAGATGTTCAAGCAGAAATAATAAAAAATGAGAGTATATTAAACTTTGCAATATCATCATAATATGCTTTTGGAGTTACTGGTAAAGATTTATTCGCATTTTACCTGTATAATGAAAAATGCAGAAGTAAATTGAAATAACCCTATTAAACTTGTAATCATCATCATCATCTTAATTAAGGTTAACTCTGTAAACTTTTGGAAAATAGATTTGAGCATTTTGATAAAAGGAACAGAGATCTGAATTGGCAGAATTATTCAAGAAAATGAGGGAAATGAATACTGCCAAGAGAATAAATACTGTGCCTTTGAGTAGAAATGTCTTTTATGACTATTTCATATAATTATCCTTAATTATTCCTCCAAATTGCACCAAGATATACAGAATACTTTGTCTTCTATTAAGCATAAATGACTTGGTGAGGAATTTTTCAATCAATCCTTGATATATTTTATTATGGTTGCATAAGTAGGATGTGATTTTTAGAGATTTCATTGCAATTACTGGAGTGTGTGTCCAGAATAATCATCCAGTTACCCACAGGCGACCAGCACAATCCTTAGGATTTACTTGGTTTCAAGCCTCACTACGATGGCTCACCAGGAGTGTCCTTACTAAGGAAAAAAAGATCCATTTTAATGGAGAACTCTGTGGTTGTGGCTGCCACGGCCCTCCTCAGGTTGCAGGGTTGGTCGAGCCCCCCACCGTGGCTGTGCTGCCGGCTTGGCTGCCGGGTGCTTGCGCTTATGCCAGATTTGTCTGGCAGATGGAGAGCTCCCCCGAGCTCAAATCCCCGGAGTCGGTGGGCCTGGCTCGGGTCCGTGAGGGGATTAGTCCTCACGTCAAGCACATCCGCCTTGCTGAATGTTGGCCCTCTGCGGCATCCTGCGGCTCCCCTCTGAACTCTTTCCAGCTTATCCTAGTGCTTCAGGACTGCCTTGCCTCAGGTGGATGCAGTACCTCAGCCCCGATGGCTGCGTTGCTGAGCAGGTGTGCTCAGCCCTGTGCTCCCCTGACGCGTCGCTGCTTCAGCCTGCCCTGGACTGGTGGGGCTCGGCATCAGTGCTGGCTACGGACTGCCACCCATGTCGGTCTTTCCAGAAACAGACCTGGTCCCATGTGAGCAGCCTGTGCTCCTGTGCCCAGGAAGCCTCAGAATAAACATGTCCAGGCAGGTGCGCACACTGCTTGTATCGAGGGTTGTCAGACCTTGCTCCGTCTCATGCGGCGACACGTCCCTCTTGCTAGCGTTTTCATCTGTACCTCTGCTTTTATATTTTTGTGATAAATCTGAGCACCACCAGCCTTTTATGGATAAATTTAATTGCACAAGGATTTCATGAAGATGGCATTAAATTTCGGGTAGCCTGAGCCTAGAAGCTTTTGTATTTTGTTGCTTAAGGTAAATACATAAGGAAATCTGCAAATGAAAACTGAAGTCAATAATAGTCTAGCTATAAATTTTGATCATAACCTAAAATTTTTTAGATAATATAGAATTTTATTTCTTCCCATAATTCCCTCTTTAATACATTAAATCAAATACTGTGCAACAAATTATGAAAAAGTTGGAATTAGATTTCCTGTAATTTTCTAAAGCTACTCATTTTGACTATCCAGAAGGAACAATGGCTCATTAGGGACGCTATAAATAAATATGAATCTCATCTTTCTGTGCCACTAAGCAGGTTCCACTTCAATTCAGAGCAAGTATCTTATGCAAGTCTAGTTAGAGGATTTTTTTTTTTCAGTGCATACACATTACTAGCATTATGCTATTGATAATGAAATTCAAAGCCTGTTTTCTTTTGTGAAGGGTGGACAAGGCTTTGTATGAGCTGTCAGATGACATTAAGAATTTAGTAGCTGATGTAGAAACAGAACAGGCTTCTTTGTCTTTTCTGCTTTCCTGTGTACTTTTGACACATTCTATTAACTACTTTAAAGTTTGGTCCACACCAACCAAGAGTTTAAAAGGTATTTTTTTGAAATAATGGGACTAAAATAATACCTTTTTTTCTCTCAACTTTAATGTTTCAGTAAGGGCCTACAGTAATACTTCATTCTTACAACTTGGAAATTCATCTCAGGAGAGCGACTAAGCGTGTCTTTTTCCCCCTGAGTAAGAGTTCTCTTCTGTGTTGTTTTGGTGTTGTGCATGTGTTATTGTGAAAGTGTAAATTATTTTGATTTTTTTTCTCAATTTCTCCTTTTTTTTTTTTTTTTTTCACATTCTCGTCAACCATTTGGAACCCTATTTAGTCACTTTCATTTCAGACTGCTGCTGCTGGATGTGACAAATGAGACTTACCCTATTCTGTTGATAAATACTGTAAATGATAGTGTATGGTATATCAAGCTCGTGGTAACATATATCTGATAATATATAACCCTGATATTAATTGTTCAATGTAATGCTTATGGAACATAAACTGGGAAGAAGGCAGAGTGACTATACTAAGCCCAGTGTGTAAAGAAAATCAAATCTTTCTGCTGTATCTTGTGCGTTAGCTCTTGAAGTAACTATTGTGCTTTGCAGTGTAATATTTACCCAGCAGTTGAGGTGTGAAATTTCCCGCCATGATGGAATCCTAATCGTTTTTGGCAGCGCTGTAACAAGCATCAAGAGCCTGAGCATGTGCAGACCTGTTTTGTGAAGCTGTGGGGACCTGAGGGGAACGGTAATGAGACTGAAGAAAGGGGAGCTTTCATTCAATTTGCAACCTTGCTGTTTCGATCCAGAATTCAGTATTTCAAACATGGATGGAGCGAGGGAGCAGTAATCCTTCTGGACTTGCTTTCTGCAAGTACCGCAGAAATGTTGATATGTTTGTAGTACAGGTGGTGAGCCATCAGCCCTGCTCAGCTGCTGCAGAATAAACAAAGGAACAGAGTAAAGCTATTATCTCCTGAATATAGGAAAAACTCCTAACTGATCCTGAGGTATTAGTTCTGGTCTATGGCCTTTCTACAAGTGAGCTGTACCTAGGTTGCCCGGTTAGCATAGAAAATGGCATCTGAATCCTCTTTGCATGCTTGCGTGGTCCACTGTAATGAGTTGAGGGTGTTGTCTGAATTGACAAGAAAATTCAGATGGCTTCTGTTTTTTAAGTGCTTACATGGAACAAGAAGTATTCAATTAAAAAATTACAAGGTTGATGTTTAATGTCGTTAGCGTAAGTGCAGCTTTTAAGTGAATATTTTTCCCCTAATAGTCTTTTTCTTAGCGTTATTACTCTGTCTGGCTTTGTTTGGTGCATGTTAAGCTGTTAATCAATCTAGATCGATTCTGCAGATCTCCCGTCTACTTCTTGTCCTTTAATGAAAGTGAGTAGTTCTTCCCTTGCATCTCTGCTAATGCTTCGCTTCCTTTCTACTGTAACCACAGGTGCATGGACCCAGGCACGTTCATTCAGAGATGACTGATCTCAAATCTCAGAAAGGCTGTTCTGTTGTACTGTCTTTTTAAGTCTAAAATTTCTACTTGAGCTTTAATCAAAGAGCTTGCTTGCTTCTTTTTTAACCACAGTTGGATTGTAAACTTTTGGTCAGGGGAGTGCCAGGGGGAATTGGCACTGGACTTTTGTGTCCTCTTGAGATATGTGGTTAGGGCTAATCCTTTCACCTCTGAGAGGGGTAGAAGGGTTCTTCCAAGCGCTGGTTTGGGACTCCTGGAACTTACCCAGCCTCAATGCAGCTTTCTGTAACCAGCTTTATATTCCTTTTCTATAGGATGCGTTTGATCTGTATCCAGTAGCTTGCTTTTCTTCAGGGTTTGTTTCTACTTTTCCCATGGTAGGTGCGAGTAAACTAGCTGAACAGTCTACCTGAATCCTCAGATGTGAAGTTATGCAGGGTTGGTAAGGATGACTTGAGGAAAGGTGAAAGGAAGCTAGTCCATTTCAAGTTTGAGCTTAGGGGCGAACTGATGGGCCGGTGATTGGAGCAATGAGAATGGTGGGTTACGTGGGTAAGCGGCGCAGGGAGAGCCGGCAGCCGCATCGCATGCATTGGCAAGGCCTGCTTCTCCTCAGCTCTGGACCAAAGACTGGTTATGAGTTTTGGGTGTGCTCTGGGAGCACATCCTCCCATTTGGCATTATCCAAAGAGATCCTGTTTTGCGTGCTTTGAAACTGCTTTACCTTGTGAACTGGGGCGTAATACAAAGGAACGTACCTTGATCAAGGAGAAATGCTCATGTAGCAGCACCTGCAAAGGAGTGTCTGCAGGAAAGGTCAGTGTCTAAGAAGAGTCCTCTGTCAAAAGAGAGCATCAGGGCCATTGTTAACAGCAGAGAAGGGGAGAGGAGTATATGTGAGACTGAGGTGAGGGAGATAAACAGCCGAAAACGTAGGTTGATCAAACAGTCTGCCATTAAGTGAGTCATCCCGTTTGAGGTGGTATGGTAGTTAACAAATGTGATATTGTAGCAGTGTATTGCAGTATTAAGACCAGGCTGGATTTCAGTCAATTTGGGAAAGCTGGAAAGAGGGAAGCATTAGTGATGTAAACTTAAATACAAATAAGTGGTTTAACAGACTGCACTGGGGAAGCTAGTTAACATGACCAAGAGAAGCACAAAAGTATGCTGTGGACTTCAGAAGGAGGTTCAGTATACAAAGTTTTGCAAGGAGAGTGATTCTTCTTGCAATGGAAAGGCATGGAGGAGAGAGATCTATTAGCAAATCATGAAGTTCTTGTTTAGGTGATCTTTAGGTTAAGAATATAATCTGGCCTGGTATTGGTATGTTCAGTTCAAGTGGAGTTGGCCATGTATGACCTGTATTTCAAAAAAGACATGTCAGTCACTTGTTGCTGTATAAATGCACCAGCTTTTCAGACAAGGCCAAATATTTATACTGTGAAGTAAATAGATACATAACATACAACAGAAGAAGGAAGAGATGCGAATTTGAACACTGTTTTATGATGTCCATAAGGCCTACACATGTAACAGTATTAAATGACTCGGCATGCTTGGGATGACAGTTTTCTTATTTATATTTTAATTCTAGGTTTACCCTGAATTGCAAATCACCAACGTTGTTGAAGCCAACCAGCCAGTTACAATCCAGAACTGGTGCAAGAGGGGATGGAAGCAGTGCAATGGTCACCCTCTTATTGTGGTTCCCTACAGGTGTCTGGGTGAGTGATACATAGTGGTTACATCTGTTACCTTTTTTTCTTCCCTTGGATCCCTTAGCCTCTTCCTGAAGGGGGAAAAAAAAGTAATTCTCTCATATCTTTCTATGTTTTTTTTTTCTCTGAAATGTTTTGTCCAATTTGTTCATCTTTTAGAAATACATCAACTTGACAGCAAATATTCCGACTATTTTTCTGATACCATTTTCACAAGTGATTGCAAAGCAAGTTAGTGCTTGCTTCCCCTATTTTTGTCAGACTATCATCTCTTTCCTTTCTGTATAGACCTGTGTGTTCCTTTTTTATAGTTCTTATGAAATATTCATCTTTTCTCTAGACACATACCATTTTCTCATTATTGTTTTTATATATAGTACTTGATATTTTATTGTGGAAACCAATGGGATCTTGTTTTTATTGCAAACAAGTAAAAGCAATATTTTAGAATCCCTTATTTCTTTCTTCAAACTTTATTGTATCAGCATCTTGCTGTTTTCTTCTGTCCTTCATGTTTTGAATTAGATCACCAGTTTAAAAGATAGGCTTAAACCTTCAGTCTTCTATTAACCTTCACTTCACTGTTAGCTTTTTCTTGGTATTTTGAAAACTGAGAATCATATTCACTTGATGTTGTCATTCACTTTCTAGACACATTTGTTTTTCCTTGAGTTTATTCTTTGAATGGACTAAATACGTTATTTTTTCAGTATCGTTTAAATTGTGTGATTAAAACAACTGCTTCACTTCATAGTTAAATGCACCCAACAGTTGGAGGTTGCTGTTCTATTAAGCCAAGGCAACTAAAATTTTGTCTGTGGGAAGTAACTCAGGCCTCCTGATCTTTGACCAGTTATTCCATGAAATGAATAATGCAAGAAATTTCATAATTTTTGTTTTATTTTTTAAGAGGGCATGTTGTGTCTAATGCCCAGCACCAAGTGTGTTACTTTCCTGAAAATAAGACCACAGAGTAAACAATGTGTGTTTTATCACTGGGGTCAAGTTTGGCAAGACAACAGATATGTGAAATACATACCTAGAATTATCAGGGAAATGTTAGCATTCTGTACTGTTTCTAGATACTGAATTATGATTGTGTGGTGGGAGATATGTGTGTCTAGCTTGCAGGTCCATAGGTGTTGATGTTACCACAGGTAAGAATACCTTGGTTATTCTGAGCACTAATGTTGACAGAGTACTCTAATTCAAGACTTCTTTTGTGGAAGCAATCTGTACTAATACTAATTCTGGATGTGCAAGAGAGGCCTTATTGAGTGTTTTCCTAGCCTGTGCATGAGTTTTAGTGATTACTCTTCCGCCAGATTTATTAAATACTTAAAAGGGACGTGCTCTTCTACCCACTTGTCATGTTTCCTGCAGTTTATAATCAAGATAAAAATATCAGCTTGTAGTATAGATATTGTTGTAGAGTAGGAGAAGCAGCTTATTAGAGATAGGGCAGAACTGCAGAAACATCTAACTTCATCATAATATATTTGATAAAATTCCCTGCGAGTGCACTTGGACTAATTAGAGATGTGATGGAAGAAGTTCAGAGTAGTGGAGCTGTGAAAACTAATTTTTATTATTTATGGCATTGTCATCGTAACCAAAGTACTGAATTATGATCAGGGAACTGTTATGCTCAGGACTATATACTTGCACAGGAAGGTTTCCTCATTGCCCTGGAGAACTTACAATCTAATTTAAGATAAAAGACAATGTCATCACAAGAGCAAATGAATATAAATTGGCCATGAATAAATTTAATCTGGAAATTGTAAGGAAGTGTCTGCAAGAATAAGGAGCTCTACCAGTCTTCTCGTAAAAGGAATGTGGATAAGGCGGCCAGTAATTTAGCATGAGGCTCATAAATTTATTAAGAGGATTGTGTGCAGCTGCCTTGCAGGAGTGAGGGACTGGGCTTGGGTATTTAAGGTCTCTTTTGAGTTGTTGCTTTGAAGAACTCATTGTTTCGAAAGAAAGATTACCTAGAATTACATGTTTGTTATCTCGGGTAGCAAGCTGGGCTTTACTTACTGGTGGCAAACTTTTTGAAGGTAGTTAAGCCCCTCATTCCCATTAATACTTTGTTTTTAGCTCCTCTGTTGTATTTTTGCATCTCCCCCACATGTGCTGCTTCTTGCCTAGGTTTATGTATGTGTGTCTGACTGTGTATCTTGGCATGTGTTCATCTCTCCTGCCCTTCAACTTTTGGCTTGGACTGAAGTAAAAATGATAGAAACAAAAGTGTTAGAAGTGCTGTCAGGAGCCCGTGGGAGGGAGGAGGACCACAGTGGTCCTTCCACTGAAGGAGGAATAGCAAACTTGACCATTATCTGGCTTTTCTCCCCAACCAGACCTTTGTTTTTTGTGTGTACTTCCACAGAGTCGAATGCTGTGACAAATTTTTTGGAAATGACATTAGACGATGAGACTGGGAGAACTGATCATTTTTGCTGTGTGTGTGCATGGGGTCTGTGGGCAGAAGAACAGCTCATGGAGAAGGATGGCTGCTTAGTCCTCATCAGCTTGGTTTTGGTCTCTTATTAGCAGTGTTGTTTTAAACGGTTCTGCACAAGCACTGTTTAATTGCCTGTCATTTAGCTTCTCTTTTTGGGGAACAGCCCCCTGAAATTTTAGCAGCGTGAGGCAGGTTGGCTATACCTGTGTATAGCATCAAGGGGCTTTTTTAAAACATCCTAATCCTTAGCCAAGGCCTTCTGAGAAGTGGAAAGAGCATATCCTTGCAGCACCCGGCTACTTCCTTAGCTTCTCTCCTGCAGGCCTCTTTGGCAGTTAATGCAGTCTATTTGTAGCAATATTGATCTGATTAATAGATTACATGGTTTCATATTTCCTTTTCTCAATTGGATGCAGCTAAACAACAAATTATGGATTGGGTGCAGGAACAAATTACTTAAGGCTAAATGAAAGTTTCTGATTTGAAAAAGTTGATTAGTTAAAATGTTTTCTGGGATATATTTATGCAGTTATTGTATGAACACGTGGCTTTTTCAAAGAAAAGCGTTTTCAGTTTTATTTACTTTTGTAAGTAAAGTTTGAATTTGTACCCACTCTCAGGGCTTGGCAATATTCTTAAAAGTGCAAGCTTTGCAAAAATGTCCTCGTGCAGTAAGTCTGGTTTATGAATATATCTCCTTCATATTTCCATCAACACAGACCACTGCTGTACAGTTTCAGTTTACTGAGGAGGGAAAACTTTTTAGGAAAATGAAATTGTCAGTTGACTTTCCTTTTTGGAACCACTGAACATACTTTTCTTGCAACAGGGTTTATATTTTTGTCTTCCCATGTCTAGAAAATAACATGTCTCAGTGTATTCCTCTTGTTGCTCCATACTCTGGTAGCTACCTCATGACATAAATTGGGATTTAGTTCTCTTGAATAATGTGGCTACTACTGTCCCTATCTTTTTTTAAAAAAAGTTACTGAAGAAATTAAAGAGTTAAATGATGCTGTGTGTTGCTTGACTGGTGAAGGCACAAGCGTGTTTTAGTGCTCAGGCAAAGTGGACTTTGCTGGCCCAGTAGTGAGGATGGGCAGTGCTGGTGTGCGCACTGGCAGCCTCGCACCTGCAGCGCACACAAACCATGTGCGCTGCAGAGCCACGCAGTCCCACATGGGGATGTGCGCTTGCTGTGTATGAGGCTGCAGGATTTCATTAAGCGGTGCCAGGAGCCCTGCGATTTCTGACTCGGATCATAAAAGCTGTCCCAGAAAAATACTCTGACTGCATCTCTGGCCTTATTAAAGCCAGAGGAAGAACTTCCCACTGGCTGCGGTAGGCAGGCAGGATTTTTGCCTCCCTCTTTTTTCTGTTGGGAGAACATGGACATGAGGCAGCTCTGGTTTGCTTTTTCCTCTGCTCGCATCTCACATGAGGCTGTCCCCTTGTTTCGCAGCCCATGTTATACAAATTTAACTGCCCTTTCTCCAGGCTTTCTGTAGGAGCAGCTATCCTTGTCGCAGTGCTGTGGTGGTTTTTATAAAACCTTGGAAATACACGTGGCTGTACGCCGCTGAAGAACAGGCTCTGATTAACTGCACCGTGCTGCTTGCTTGCATTGCTACATGCAACGCTGCTTTGTTATCTCCTCTAAACACTGTATTCAGACAGTGTTTGAAGGGCCTAGATGTACTGGAATATGATTACGGGTGTCGCTTCTGTCAATCAAAATTAGATTACTTATCATTTGTCCGTAAACAAGTGGATTAGGTTATATGACAAGTATTTCTTGCTGTTTAGCTGCATAATGAAAAGCCTGATTCTGTTTTTGATTTAAAAAAAAATCTTTGAAAATATTTATTAACTTGTCATGCTTTATTACTGTAGCAGCTTGTTAAGTAACCACGTGTTGACGTCAGAAGAAAAGATTTACTGATGTTTTGATACACATGTATAGCCAATTATAGCAAAGAAAGCACTGAGGGTTATGCCTGGAATAAATCATTTTAAAATAGGGACACGTAATTGTTGGTTCTTATGGTTCATTTGGTAATGTGCTTCCATTTTCACTTTTTTATATGCAAGGGTATAAACTGCCTCTGTTTACTTCTGATGCCTGCTACTTATCATTATGGTTGGAAAAGACCTTGGAGATCATGGAGTCCAACCATTAACCCTTCACCACCCTGCCTGCTAAACCATGTCCTTAAACCCCTCATCTACACATTTCTTGAACACTGCCAGGGACTGTGACTCCACCACTTCCCTGGGCAGCCTGTTCCAATGCTTCACCACTCTTTCTGTGTATAAATTCTTCCTAATATTCAACCTGAAACCTGGTGAAACTTGAGGTCATTTTTTCTTGTTCTATCTGTAGTTACTCTGGAGAGGAGAATGATCCCTTCAGGTAATTTTAGCGAGTGATGAGGTTTCCCCTGAGCCTCTTCTTCTCCAGGCTAAATAACCCCAGCTCCCTCAGCTGCTCCTCATAGGGTCTGTGATCCAGCTCCTTCACCAGCTTTGTTGCACTCCTTTGGACATGCTCCAGCACCTCCATGTCCTTCTTGGAGTGAGGGGCCCTTGCTGTTCTTTTCTCTGGGGGCACTATTAGAGCACCTGTTTCTACTTAAAACTGCAAAGCTTCCTTCCCTCTCTCCCAGGTATTTTATAAGGGCTTTCCCCTGGGTTTTCAATGCAGTGCCTGGTCCATTGAATGGCATTAATAATTTGTCTCAGACTTTTCCTGTTCCTGCTAGCTTTGCTGCCCACCTGCAACTTGCTTCAGTCTTGCTCAGCCATGTGAGCGGTGCAGACAAGCCTCACACCACCTGGTCTTCCTAAAATAAAAAATGCACCAAGCCTCATCCTACGCAACTACATCACATCCAGTTTTCCTGACAGCCTTAGCTGACAGGAAGGAGAGGCTTCTCAGAAAGACTGACAGTCTGAATTGTTGAGTGAGGACAGGGAGGGCAGGGAGATGCGAGACACAGTGAAGGTGCCTCTTGCTGCGATGCTTGGCATCCTTCACCGCATCGTGATGCTTCTCTGTATATACCTGAGCTCTGTGGCCCAAACTTCTTGGGCCACTTGGCTTCTGCTATAAAGGAAAAAATGACTGTTACACATCAGCTGGCTTGATGATTGTTTGAGTTTGTGATTTTATATTATTATTTTTATTGTCATTTCAAGTAATATACCAAAATAACTTAAAAAAAAGGCACACAGCTTGTTTTAAATATGTAAGAACTTGAAAAGATAAATTAGGCTTTCTGCTTGAAGGACCAGTCCTAATTCTTTGTTTGTTGTGACACTGTCCAAGCTACCCCAGTGGCTTAGACATTCCTACTTTTTCTGCAGTATTTTTATGTAAAAGTAGTTAACAACAAAGATTAGCACCGAAAGAGTAATAATAAGGTTAAAAAGGAGACAGCTCGAAAAATAGGAAATGCAAAAAGGAAGGTTCCTTGCGTGACCAAAGGTCAAGCCCAAAGCCAGTGCGTACCTTCCTTGAAGGACTCTTTCAAGGAGGATGTGCCCCTATCCCTCCTGTCCCTGTGCAGAGCGGGCACCCAGGCATCACTCGCTGAGCAAGCTTGCTCTAAACCCGTGGGCTGTGTTGCCCAGGGCCTTATTTAGCACGCGCCACTCCAGTTCTGCTCAAACACAAAACTCGTTTTCCTTGTTAAATTTTCTCTTAATCTTATCTGAGTACTTTAGTTTCATAAAGCTCGTGAGGTAAGTACTATGCGGGTGGTAAATGGTATTTTGTAGTTGGAAGGCTGAGGTAGGTGGGCTTCAGAAACAAGAGTATCCACTCGTAGGTGGGCTCTGAGTAATAAAGTGCTTAAGGCTTTGTAAGTGTGGACACAAGGAATCTTTATGGACTGTAACCATGTATTGGATACATATATACAAAATACATTAATATTTATCCATGTGTTAAGCTAGGACGTTCCCTCCATTGAGATTTTATACCCCATTGGTTGTATAAGCTCCAGGCTTTAGAAGCAGGAATTCTTCATCCACACATTTCTGTTGTGCCACGGAGCTGATGTACCCTTTCATTTGGGTGTTTCCCATAACATATACCACTTGATTTTTGCAATGGGAGCATTCTGATTAAATATATGCCTAATTTTTTAGGAAGGGAAGATGAGGAGAAAGGAAGCATGCATCCTACACATGTCATTAAATTGATTTACATGTGAATCATCATCCCACAGATTTCTACCATGAAAACAGAAAGTGGGGATACAATCTCGCTGTAATTTGGTCTGGTCTCAGAGGAAGATAGCAGGTTGCCAGCAGATTTGATGCAGTGGTTAGCTGCAAAAGAAGAGTCAGTGATGGAAATTGTTGGCTATTTCTAAAATCTGAGCAACCTTTCAATAAGCCTGCTTTGGGGGGGAGAGGGGCATTATTTATTATTTTTTGTGGCTAAAAGTTAGAATGAATGGGCTTGCCAGTCACTATGATATTGGAAAGAGTCATTACTGCTTCTGTAACAAGAAATTGTCCCTTGCTCCCTTTTTTTTTTTTTACAGGACTAGGTTGACAAATGAGTAATGTCTGCTAAATTTTTCAAAAGAAATCTGGCAATGTCTGTTACCTAGAAGCTATTAAAGGAGTTAATCTACTGTGAATAGGAGAGAAAATTCTTACGTGGATAAATAAGGGAGAAAAAAAAGAAATCATCTGCCCTCAAGGTGGAGAAGGGTCACCAACAGAATCCCATGAGGATCAGTTCCTGTGCCTCTGACATTCAAAATGTCCTCTTTTCAGGTCATTCACTAGTAAATAGTAAAGTGACCTGTTTGCTGATGACACTAAGTTATTCAGGGTAGGACAAGTAGAGGTAAACTGTGAAAAATTTCAGGAGGGCATCGTGATACTGGCTGACTGGAGGTAAACGGAAGGTGAAAATCGGTGATTTCAGGGTGTGATGTACATGGTGGATGCACAACGCAAATAAATCCTAATTTGTTGAATGTGGCGATACCCTGTGAGTAACCCCTAGCTACTCAAGAGTGAGACCCTGTGCTTTACTAGATACTGATATAAAAACATGGGCTCGTTAGCCCCCGAAAAAAGCACTGTGTTTGGGATTATTAGGACAGGAATGGGAATGAGGCATAGAACATAAATACCTTTGTGGCAGTTTTAGATTTACCTGCACTTTTTGAATATTGTGTGCAGTTCTGGTCTACTTGAGAAGTATATAATAGAAATGGAGATGAAAGACTGACAGTGACTGCTTGAGGTATGACATGGCTCCCTACAAGAAATGACACACTGGATTAGGGACTCTTCATCTTTGAGAAGAGATGACTGGAGGCTATGACAGCGGTCTGTTAAATTATGCATAGCGTGGAGAGGGCACATGAGGAATGGTCATTCAGCCTGTCTGCCAAAATGAGAGCTAGGGATGATGCCAAATGAAACTAGAAGGTTTCAGGCTGCAGAAAAACAGGATGCAGGCACACAAGTCCATGTGATCGTACAGTTGTACTGCAGAGTGTGTATTTGAGCTCCTGGTCTCTCTGCCACAGCAGAGAGGTGTGGTGGGTGCTAAAAGACTGTCCAGGTTCAAAAGTTGACTGGGCAGTTCACCGCAGAATAAGCCAGTGGATATTAGGGACTTCGATCCTCTGTCTCTGGATGCAATAGTGAAACATTGCCGTGGAGAAGGGCCACAGCATGCTCTTCTCTTCTCCCTACATCCTTTTTTGATACTGTCTTGCTAGGTACCTGATGTTGACCACTTGAGCTGAAAGTTGTTTTGGACTGAAACTGTCCTTCTAGCATCAGAAAGCAAGTTTGCTTGCAGCGAGACTTGGCAGCCCTGTCCCCTCTAACCTGCTCCTCAACTACTTTTCTGCCTCTGAGAGCTGCTGCCCAGTCCTGCTTTTCTCACTCAATCTCCCTCTCAACTTCAGGGACTGTCTCTGGCTCACCAGGCTCTGCACTGACACTCCAGTTACCAGCCCACTTAGTTTCCTTGCCTGGGCATCACCGCTGTTGCTCACCTCTCCTTCCTTTCTCGGTAGTCATCTTCCCCCTCTTGGCATCTCTTCCCACAGCACTTCGTCTCAGCACCTGCTGTGCAGCCAGTGCTGCCTCTGCCTGCTTCCCAGCTCTTCATCAGCTATGTCCCTCATCTCCAGGCATCTCATTTCATGTCTCGCTTGCTGCTACTTGAGCTAGGCAAATAGAAGGAGACCTTCTGAGGCTTCCTGGGAGCTTGGTGATTAGAATGCTTTAATATAAAGACAAAGTAGCACTTAACCAAACGAACAAAAATCCTTCTGTTATGGCAAAATCATGCTTTGTGTTGGGAGTGGTAATGCTTTCTCTTTCAACAAATTGCAATACAAATGTTTCATTTAAAGCATTGTGGATTATAGCAGTTGCAAGCATAGTCTGAATGTTTCTGCTGTTGCACCATTTATGCTGGAATAAGATGATGTTGCTGTGTTTGGCAGATGACCAAACAACTGCTGTCAGATACTCTTCCTGATGCCTAGCTAAAGATGTCTTTATCTTGTGTAATAAGTGATGCTTCGTAGTCTCTTCTAGCATCTAAGAAATGTTTTAACTGGGCTTTAATTTCTCTTCAGTGCAAAATGGAGATCTATGATTCCTGCATTTTATTACAGCTCTAATCAATCTACTTTTTAAAAAAAGAAAAAAGATCATCAAGATCAGATGCTCTTGTTTTTTTCCCCTCTCTCTTAGAGGTGGCTTATAACATCAGTTGAGCTGAAATTTTCTGTTCTCTGAAGAGCATTATCTTGTAGTCAGAATGAACATCTTTTTGTTTTATTGTCTGTAAGTGCTGGCATTTTTCTTTAGTGCATGAAATTGTACATGATGATTGATTAAAACAAAGCAAGTCAGAAGAATAATGTTTCAGGTTTTGAACTCCAAAGGAAAAAATAATAATGCTGGAATAGTAGGCAGACCTTTAAAGAGGAGATTCTTGGTTAGGAGTGAGTGCTATTGATACCGTGTTTCCAAAGTCTTGTGGAGGGGAGCAGGTTAGACTTATGACAAGCTTTTTTAAATACCTGTGTCTTGGCTAAAGATGAACTGTTCTCTATCCTGTGTACATGGGAACTGGTCAGCAAGGTTTCATTTGGCCCTTTTTTTCTGCAGAAGAAAATGGAGGAGGCTGCAGTACCAGAGTCAGTGTCTTAATTGTCGTCACTGAGTTGCATCTGTAACTGCTTCTGGAGTCCTTTTGGATCAAGGAGCAGCTGAACGGGCTCTCACTGCATAGACTTAAATTAGTAATCCATCCAGGATATAAGCAGACTCTGGGAACTATTGGAGACTTGTTATGTATATTTTGTCTTTCTTTGCTTTTTTTTTTTTGCTTTCTATAATAGTTTTGTGCTCATATAATTAAGAGTTAGCTGTGAGCTTGAGTTCTCATTGCTTTGAATTTAAGTTGTAAATTGGTTTCCAGATTTGGTATTTCTCTGTCACAACACTTTCACCAAGACATTGCAATTACCTTTCATGAAAAATGTGTTTTTTAAATAACAAATTAAGAACTATTTTACAATGTTAACTGTAGTAATAAAATAAAAAAATCCTATATGTTATAATCCACACTATGTACTGGTTTTTTACTGTCAGCGCTAGTATGAACTAATCTTCCTATTTGCCTTAGATGGGGAGAAAATTAGTTTAATAAAGTCGTATTTCTGTAATATTTTATGCTTTGTGACATATTTGTGAATATTTATGCTTCAGATTTTTTTCATAAATATGCCCATATGTCATTTTTTGTGGATAGCCTGACTTTTTAGGCAAAGTTGGCTTCCAACAAAAGTATCTGTAACCTTGGAAAAAGGGTTTGCAAAATGACTTTGAGAAAGTATAAGAATGAACTTGGTTAATTTCCAGTAAAGTACTTTTTTTTTTTTTTTTTTTTTTTTTTTTTTTTTTTTTTTTTTTGTTTTTTTTTTTTTTTTTTTTTTAGGGCACATTGCCCTTCAGGCAAAAAGAACTGATAAAACTAGTACTTAGGATGTGGCAGCATCACATCTCAGCACTTACATGTCCTCAATGGATAAATTGCCCGTAACTGCAGAAGGAGACAGGGCAGCATTAGGAGACTGTACTCTTTAAGTACTGGAAGTCACTCGGGTCTAATGGACGTTCATTCATCAGATCCTGTCGCCGAGGGCCTCTGGAGGAAGGGGAAGTATCATTGCATCAGACGTGCTTGTATCGAGCAGCATTCCCCTGAAACGGCATGTAGGAATAGAGTGCTTCCAGGGTCCACACAGCTGTGCAGGGTTGTACCAGCCGGTTTCCCCCTGAACCGATCGCTGTGCTCAGAGCTTCTCCCTAGAGAAGGAGCTGCAGCGCTGCATAGCTGTGTAAACAACCAAGATCCTTGCGGGTTAAGCGTGTTGACATCTGAAGGTCAAATGTACTTCAGTGCTTCTCGTCCCTTACCCACGATTGCAGGCATCTTCCTCATGCAAGAGGACATTCCCTTTGGGTTCTTTATATCTTTTTACACATAGCTAATGATTAAAAGGGTAGGAGATACTTTATTGTCAAATGCAGCATTTTATTTTCTTACAGCAAACTTCTGCAATGGAAATCACAAGTTGAGAAAGGTTGTGTATGATTCATAAGAATGAAGCATCCATTAGCAATCTCGGGATTCAGCTTTTATCGAATCATTTAGATACTAGATTTCATCTGAAATGTTAGGAAAGAAGGGATTTTTAGTTTGCTTGTCACAGGATGACACTCCTCATGACACTCCATTTTTCTTTTCAGTAGAACTGCCCAAATTCTCCCAATTACAATTTTCAAGGCCTTTCATATTTTTCTGAAAAAGGGGGAAAAAAAAGTTTGCTTTTCTTGAAGCTCTTTCAATTCGGACATGCATCTTCTTGACAGCCCCCACTAACTGAGCGCTGGCTTGAGCAGGAGGCTGGAGCAGGCAGCCTCGAAGGCTGGCCGGCCTGTGGCTCCGAGCACACTCCCACCTTTTCCCTTCCTTACGTTCCATTTGCTCTAGTGAGGGTGAACCAGGTTGCAGCCGAAGGCAGCAGTAGGTCCCTCTCACCATCCTGTAGAGCTTAGGGGTTGTGCTGATGGCCAGCACCTGTTTCTGTCTCCCTTCCATGGGAGGGAGACGGAGGGAAGGGGGAGAGCGCAGAGTCCCCGAGGGTTGCGCCAGGGTGATGTTAGTGGCTGCGATTTGTTGCTCCTGGAGCCGGGGCACCGCGGGAGGGAGGTTACAGCGCGGAGCCGCAGGAGCGCCGCGGCGCGGGCTGCCTGCCCGCAGCAGGTCCACAGCGGGGCCCTGTTTGGTGATGGGGGCTGGTGGCGACCGCGTTTGCTGTAAGCCACGTTGGCTTGCTCCTGCTGCCGGGGTGGCCACATGTCATGTTCTGCGTTGGCTCTACTTTCCTCATCTTTTGTGGGGCTAATATCAAAGAAACCTGCTTGTGGAGAGGTGTTAAGAGTAGAAGCTAAAGAAAATTAAAAATCTCTTTTGACCAAGCCATTAAAAATGGCCAGATTGAATTTGAACTTTTAAACTTGATCTGTTCACACCATATATAATACTCCTGCAGCCTGCTTGTTAACTAAACAGCAGTTTTAACCTGTTCTACTAAACCTGCTAAAGTTTTGCTTTTTCGCACAGGTTTCTTTCATGTACCTAAAAATGCAATGTTGAATTCTAGTTCAGTTTTAAGTAAACAATCTGGTGCATTGACTCTGGTTCCCAGTTCGTCATTTTGAAATATTAAAGATAGCAAATGTGCTAGAAATAATGGTTGAGAAATGAGATTATTGGAAAATTTTTGCCTTTTGCATTTAATGTAGTCTATCTGATGTTTTTGTTGTGTAATATTTTGATGTGTAAAATACTTAAAATACCCCATTTTTATTAGATCACTGCAAGTAGGTCATCAGAAAATGGAAGCATAACAGTCTATTATCAAAGTTAATTCTGGTAACATGAATTAATTTTGGATTTTGTAGTAATGTCAATTTCTACTTTTTTTTCTCCTGAAGGTACTCAGGTGAATACACGAACACTGGCCTAGGAAGGAGGTCTAGTCCTGTGTGCTCTGGAGGAAACTTATTTTCATTTTAGTTTTTCCTTCAGCCGTTCTTTATGTAATTCTTTCTATATTTGACTTGTTTTCATACATTTTTATTATGGTTTAGTGTAGAGTTTAAATCTGCATACCTACCTTTTTTTTTTTTTTTTTTTTTCTTCAAGTCATCCTTTTACTTCCATTGCTGCCTTAAGAGGTTACAGAATTATTATTTCATGTTAGCGTCCTTTGACTGCAACTGTTTGGAAGCAATTCATTGAACATAGATTGCCAACCTTTTGGGGAAAAGGACTGTTTTGGTTTGTAGTACTTAATACTGAAGCGCCCTGCCCAGTGAGTGAAAGGCCTATATTGTCACCTCACAGCATAAATACATACATATAAGTCTATAGCCAGAACTATTTTCTTGCACTTGTTTTCTGGGATTTGTTTATTCAGTTTGTGATGGGCAAACTCCTTCTCATTTTTTATCTTTTGTTTCATTTCCAGAAAAATCTTCAGCAAGAATTCCTTCTGCCAGGACAATCTAATTCCTCAGGTTCTGCATTTCACCTCAACTTATGCTCCCTGCATACTAGGCAAATTTTACTACTTCTGTTTCACAAACTTATTATTTAAAAGACTTATTCCGTGTTTAGATTTTTCTAAGTTTGGATTCAACTGTGCAATTTTCCTATAGCCCCTGGAAAAATAAAGCCTTTGGGCAAGACTTCCATTTTGTGATTTCCGTGCTTCCATAAGGAGGCCAATAGCCATTTCTGGGAGACTCCAGTGGATCTGGGTTAGCTTTTCCACTGCCTTTCCTCCAACTGCCTTCTCGCCGCTGACCTCTGCTCAGCTGAGATCGGCTGTCAGGCAGTGCTAGGAAATGTGAGCCCAGGCAAATAAATAACCCTGAGATTGCTCTGCAATAAGAGGTGCTTAACTTGACAGCTCTCTGATCATGCTGATACTGTGGCCACAGAGGGGGCTGTGTGTGATAATGGTGCCATTACAGCAGCTGAGGAAGGGGGGGATGTGTGGACTTCTTAAACAAAACAACAAAAAAATTATTTATTTATTTATTTTAAACAAACTTCCATACTCATCAGTCATTCAAGAAATTTTTGGTCAATTTTGGGGAGGGGGTTATACTTCTAAGTACTGGCTTGACTTTGAAAATGAGTAGCATGGCATGTGTAAATCACTGCCATCATTGAATTTTCATTATAGAACATTGAGGTCATAAAACTTTAATATTTGTTTTACTGTTTCAGCTTTTGGACAAAAAATCAAACTTAAGATACAGCATAAACTTAACCTCCACATGTCCTTTTGCTCTATATTTTAAGTGATAAATTTATTTTGGTATGTCAGTTTTGTTCCCGTTAATGTGGGAAATTAGATTTTAGATTAAAGCCTGACTGAGTATGATTCTTGGTAATATTTTTTATAGCTTCCCCTGCTCCCCCTGTTACTGTTTTTGTTTCCCCTTATTAGATAAGAATGCCCCCACTCTCCACCCCTCATTTTTCCCTTTTTTTTTTTTTAAAAAAAAAAAAAAAGGAGTAATACTGAAGTCTCATATATCTCTTCTGTTTTTGGTAAACTCTAATACAATAGACAGGTATAAAATTTTATTACAATTTTCATTTATGTAACTATCCTTATAATTTAAAATAAGTCTCATATGTGAAGATGCTTCAGGAGTAACTTTTAAATTATAATACAAATGGGATATGTAGTTTAAAATTAAATTCTAATTCCATGTCTCCTGTATATGAGTGGTTGTCTGTGTACAATTACTGTTATCTGGTTTGTTAAAACAGAATCAATTTAAAGCAGCTTTTTTGTGTATGTAAAGCTCTTAAGGAAAATAGTTTTCTCAAATAGCATGGGCTCTGCTGAGGCCAGCCAATTTAGATAAGAGACTGGAAAAGAGGGCAGCTGCCTTTGGTGAGGAGTACTTTAAGGTGCTACCACTTCCCCTTCCAATAAGAAGCTTGCCAGGTGTCCCTCAGGTTGCTTATGGCCCAAGATAGTGTTATGCAGTGGAGTCCAAGCATTGTGGTGAGGAGTGGCTTTAACTGGTTTTAAAAAAAAATCCTATCTGAATGAGTGAATTCTGCTTAGGGGAATTAATTTTACTTATTATTAGGGTGCAATAAGGGTGTCTCCTTGGTGTCGTGTGTAATGCTATCCAGGTAGAATTTGGGTTCTTCTGAGTACTCTAGCTTGACCAACTTGCCTTTCTCTGCACATGGAAATTCAAAAAAAATACATGTTTCAGCTCATTTTAGTGACTTCTATTCTGTCAAATGTATGTATAAAAATATATAATGTACTGATTTAGATTTCTTTAATATCATTCTTGTCTTACACACTTGAGACAAATACTTTTTCCTCTCATTTTTTTTTTAATAATGTTGTTCAGTTAGATACTTCTGAGCAGGGGCAAAAATCTGCAAAGGATTTAATTCTAAAAGATAAGTTTTTATAGACCTTCTCAGATGCATTACAAAATGTTGCATACCAGTGGTTAGTCTTGATTTATTCAATCCAATTTCTGGGCCTTTTTTTTTTTTGTGGTAGATCTACAATAGATTTACTATTCTTCAGTCTGTTGGCATCCTTATTGTTCACCTTGCTCTGAAGTCCCTTTACTCTCTTGAATTTTTTATCTGTTGATATGATTGATAGAAGTTTTGACATAAAAAAATCACATTTTGATACTGTGGATTAAATTAAGTGGCTGGGAAGTGTTTCTGAAGGCAAAGTCTGTGTAAATAGTAAATATTCTTTGTCATGTTGTCCTTAGTATTTGCATGTAACATAGTGTTTTTACTATTAATCTTTAAGAGTAGGATATGCTTCTTCACAGACCATAATTTTTCTTGGTAATCCTGACTTGGTTTCTGTCCGCAATGACTCGAATGAGAGAATCGTTGAAGAGAGAATAAATAAAATGGGTTAGAATTCATAACTTATGAAAACATGACTTTCTTCTACCAACTACTGAAAACTACTGCAATGTTCACTATGTTAAAATCTTGCAAACAAGAACTGAAGAGGAACATTTTTTTCATAAAGTAGATTTACTTATATAGTAATATTATTTACATTATCTATTTACCTGGCATGGCACATTTACAGAAATTCTTGGCTTTTAGCCAGTGCTGAAACTTTGCTACGCTAATGTCTAAATACTTTTGTGCACTGATGTAAGGATCGGTAATGACACAGAGCTTTTGTCTTTTTTTTTTGTTTTTTTAGAGCAACTCAGCCTATCAGTAGTAGCAGATGGTCATTACTCTCTGATCCCATTGATCAAGTGGTTCTCGTAAAAAGAGTTTGATCTTAAGTGAACAGGATCTTGTACCGTGCCAGTTAGCGTGGTAATGCTCTTAGAAGCCAGAAATTGTATTTACATTTTTTAAACATCTTTGCATTTTCTGCATCTAGTTTACTATGTGCACGCTTGAAAGTTCCCATGCCTCAGAGGAGAGGTGTTTCATATAATCTAACATACTCCTCGTTAGCCAGCCGGGAAGGTGATGCAAGAAACCTTGGTGTTGCCTATATATAAGCAGTGTTGCACATGGGTAGGTTGCCTATTCCATGAGCAGGAGATCTGAGCATGTGATGTAGACAAAATGACTTGTGTGGGTGTTTTTTTTTTTTTTTTTTTTTTTTTTTTTTTTTTTTTTTTTTTTT
>JAWLRI010000964.1:712771-724059 GCA_034781795.1 Crypturellus tataupa | reverse complement strand
GTTAGCATTCTGGCCTACCGTGACTGCACTTGGAAATAAGTGTTTAGAAGATCTGGTTGTGTTTACAAAAACTGTTTTTTTTTTTTTTTGTTTTGTTTTGTTTTGTTTTGTTTTGTTTTGTTTTTTTTTCCTTTTCTGTAGGGTTGACTCCTTCATCACTTATCTGTCCGGGATAACAGAGAAATGAGCTATCCAGTCCATCCAGAGTGATGATACAGAGTGTGCTAAGGTGGTGGTGAAATCCCTTAGTGCTTCTCTAGATTGCAGTGATTTCAAAAAGCCAAACTGTGTGTTTCACAGTTCACGGTACACGATACATGTGGATTTTTTCATATATTTATTCCAAAGGGTGCAAGATAATCACTTCCTATGGCTGCACTTGACTGTATGTTTTGAAGGAGAATGTGATTGAAATGAAGTTGGAGATGGGTCAACAGGATCAGGAGAGGAGTAAGGGACAGAATCGTGGGATTGCTCAGGTTGCAAGGGATTCCCTTAAGGCTCAAGTCCAACCTCCTACTCAAAGCAGGGCTGACACTCAGTTCCGACCAGGCTGCTCAGGGCTTGGTCCAGTCTGGTCTTGAAAAGCTGCAATCATAGAGATTCTGCACCTTCCTGGGAAGTTTTCCTCTGATGCTTAATTATCCTTGTGAGGTTTATTTTTTCTTTTTCTTAATTATTTTTTTCCTTCCAAGCTGTCTTACCCCAGTAGCCTTGCCAGGTGTATTGCCAGATCATAGTGCTGTGGCATACTTACTGCAACATGAGGAAGAGCTTTGCTCTGGGCAGATTTTGGCAGATAGTTGTTAATTTGGTTTTTTTCCTCCATAAACTTTGCTAGCCCTGAATATGGTGGTGCTGTGTGTGTGTTTGGTTTTTTCCCCATCATTTCCCTCTGATCACTGGTAATAAAAAAAAAGTATTGCCCACAGGAGGTAACAATTTGAATGCAATCTTGGTCTCAGCACATAGAATGTTCTGGACACAGCAGTATTAAGGAGAGTGATTGCTTAGGCTGTTCATAATCAGGAAGGTGGCTCTGCTAAGTTGATCTTCAGCTGCTGTTTCTGGAATTATTTGTTCATTCATCAGAAATGCTGCGCAAGGTGGCAATGCAGAAACAATTACAGCCTGGCTTGATTTTGTGGTGATTTGTGTTGCTTGGCAGAAGAGATGAGGAGAATAAGAACAGAATTAAGCTACTGTTTAAGTAAAAAGAGAAGCTTAATTTTGTACTGAAATATTCAGTATGAAGGTGTTCTAGAAGTAGATTAATGAAAGAAAACAGAAACAAAATTGAATGAATTCCGCTGCAGTAATTACTTCCTTACTTGAAGTTTGATTTGTTTTTCACAGGAACACTGGTATTTTGAAATAGTTTTTGGTGACCCAACCTTAAAAACTAAATGTAACATTTTATTTCTTTCTACCTATTTACCTGCATCTGGTCATCACTCCCTGAGACATCTGTGAGTAGTGGGGCCTCCTCTAGCTTTACACCCAGTAGTAGGTGTGTACACCAGTTACTAAGAGTAGTCCGTGAGAAGCATCTCAGCGTACAGGAATGTAGAGCACAGTGAGGCCACTGGTCCCAGTTGTGCTGAGTTCTTTCCAAGCACCCTGATCTTTTGGGAGAGTCTGGTTGTACAATGTTTGACCAGTGCCTTTAGCAAGCCTCTAATGCAAATACATAATATATTAGCAAATTAATCCAATCGCTTCTTACAGTACCACGTTTCCAATTTAGAGCCCCCTTTGCTAGGAGATGTTGCGTACTGAAGTGCACTGAGGGTCACGTCTGTGGGAGCGGAGGCTCTACTGGAGCCCATTCCGGGCTGCTCCGAGATTTGCGCTGACCAGTCCTGTTGCAGACGGTGTCCGAGCCTGCTGCGCGGCAGGCAGCGCCAGCAGGAGCGGACCAGGGCTCAGCCTGTCGCGTGTCTCGGCAGCAGCATCGTGTGTTCTTTATAGCGAGCATTAAAATGCAGGCGCTTGGTGCCATCTTAAAGTGCTGTCTGTTCTGAAGTTCAGCCATGTTACTGCTTGCAAAAATCCAACAGCAGCTGTGGGGAAAAAGAAGACTCCCAAAGATAGAATGTCTTCAGGCTTAAAGTATATCCTTTTTTGAGTAATATCACTAACTTTGTGATACTAAATCTGTAATACAGATTTAAATAAACCCAAGAGCATTAAAATGAGTCCTGCAGTATCAATATTTTTTTTTTTATTTATTCAATGCAGTGCCCCATTAGTGAATGTCCTACCTGGTTGTGGTGGGAGCAGGAATATAAAGAGCTCATGAGTAGTCGAGAGAGGCAAAATTATGAGAGGATTTAAGATCATGAGTGCAAGGAATAAAAGGAATCTCAGACAAGTTACAAGATTATAAGGCAGGAGGCAATTAATTCGAGGGGAAAAAGATGCAAGACTTGCTTATTGTACAGAGAAGTGCCTGAAGAGGATGAAAAGAGGGGTTTTAAGTAAAATACCCAAGGCATTTCTTAGTACCCTTTAGTTTTCCCATTCTCCGCACCGGACAGTTTCTGCAGCGTCCGAGCTACCTTTGTGTGTCCTGAACGAAGCAGAGCCTGTTGTGAGGGCAGCCGCACCGAGAAGAGGTGCAGCTGCCCTATAAATGGGGCCAGGACAGCATTTTGGTTTCCTCCTCTTGAGCCTTCCTGACTTAGTGAGTTCAGATACTGTGGAGTTTTGACCTTTACAAAATGGATTCTAGGGAAGAGTACCCATTCATTAGAGGAGGGGTGGGCTCCTCTAATGGGGAGTTGTTTCCGTCAATTCCTCAAATACTGTTTGGTTTCTGTGGTGGAGAGGGCAAATTATCCTATGGCAATAACTCACAGGTGGCAACTTTCACTATCTGGCCTTTCTTACATTTTTTATAGCTCGTGTATAGCTTGTTTTCAGTTCACATTGTGCTTCACCAGTCCCTAGAGAAATTGGCAGTGCCCTATTGCAGGTATGTTAGGACTATGGTAGTCCTGGAATAAAAACTAAAATGGTGGGTGCATTTGCACCTTCAAGAAGGGAATAAGGAAAAGCAGGTGTTGGGACTGGAGAGGACGAAAGGGAGAGAGACAGTAATAAATTAGACATGTTACAGGAGGAAGTGAAAAAGTGTTTTTTTGCTTGAGCACAGCATCGTGCAGGAGCTCTGGCTGAAGGAGGATGGAGTCCACCTATGCAGAGACACATGTCTAAGATTTTCTTTGTTATTCCTGCAGTTTCCCAGCTCACTGCTTTCACGAACGTAAGCAGAGTTATACAGTAGGGGGCAAAGCAACAACTAGTACCTGTCAGAAGCTTTGAAGATGTATAAGCAGTGCAGGGAGGAACTGGAGAGAAGAGCAGCTCTGTCTGACAGTTCTCAACTTCATGAGTTTGACTTTGCAACCAGCTTTCGAGTTTGTTGCTTAAGAAATCCTGTTTGAGAAACTGCACTGGGCTACTGTCACAGTGCAAGAAAACTTGCAGGTCAGACTGTCTGGTCCTTGGAGAGAGCAAACAAAAGGAGACGTTCAGATAACCGGGTGACCTTGGCCACTGGTCATGCTGATAGAAGTCCTGAAAAAGTGCTTTCTATTTTGGGGGGCGTTTTAGAGAGGTAAGACAGGAGCAAGGAATCACAGCGCCTGACATAACCCATGGTACCGGTGTCAGGAACAGGCATTGGCACAGTTCTGTTTTATGACATTAATGAGCAAGAAAGGGACATGAGAGGTGTCTTTACTCCCAGAAAGATTTTCCTTGAAGATGGAAGAGAAGCAGAAGAGAGAACAGAGTAAATGGACTTAATGCTTCAATAAACCATTGAAGTACTACAGACTTGAAAAAAAAAGGTTCTTACAGCTTGTCTGTAAATATGACAGAGAATATAATGATGCGTAGTTTGGATCATTCTGCATGTAACCAAATATATCCAGTATTGGTTTGTGAAATCTGAATAATATTTGCACTCTGTCTGAAAAGGAAATAAATTTTAGTAGAAAATGCAGTCAGGCAAGAAAGTAGCGAAGGGAGCAGAAATTCTATTGATGCCTGCGATCGAAGACTTGGGAGGAAGGTCTGAGAATAACCCTTGTTTTGCATGGTTCTGTAAGAGAATTTCATTAAAGTGAAGACATAAACAGTTTGTGTACTCAGTGAAGCCTAACAGTAAAGCAAATATAAGGTTCACCCGTTTTAGTTGAGATGATCTTCTGGCTGTTTTGTATTTCCTGTCTTCTCTTATTTATTTTATCTTAATACATGCAGTCGTATTGACTTAATGCAGCGTTTCCTATGAACAGATATTCTAGAACGGTTTGTGAGTAAGGAAATACAATCCTTTGACTCCACAGTTTTGTGTGAGATATTTGGATTTTATTTCTTTTAGACAGTCAGACATCTGATATGTTAAAACCTCTTGCTATGTTATGTATATTTATATAGATGTTTGTGGTCAGTGAATTCATCAGAGTAGGTTTTATTTTCTTTCTGGTCTTAGGTCTGCAGTATGCTTATATATGGGATGCCATTACAGAGTAATGTTTCACAACCATTACAGTTTTTCCAGACACTAAGGCACAGTACAGGCAGAACTGCCAGTTTTTAATATAATCAAGTGCTTTGCTCATCAGCAGTTACTATTTTTTGTTCCTTGGTAAAGTGAGAAATGCTGCAGATGATAAAGATAGTCTAGTTAGGAGATGTCACATTGGGTGAATTTGTTGCTATATATGTTAAACAACAAAACAACAGCAACATTTAGTCGGTATACTTTCTTTTTCAAATTTGGTCTAAAGCATGGATGCAGAAATATGTAAGGACTTCTTTGGAGCAGGATGTTTTTATTTTGTCTTTGTTTTGAAACAACAGGTGCTCTCTTTTGTACAGTGGAAATGTGTTTTGGAGAATCGCTGAGTGCTCCTATTTTTAGATGCTTAAAATACAGTGGCTGACTTTTCTCAGAAATAGTATAAAACTTGATGTAGCTCTGGAAAACGATGTGCTGGAGCTCTGCGAGGGGAAAGGAGGAGTCCCTCAGAAGGTGCTAATTGGGTCCCTGTTGAGTTTAGCAGAGTCTCCAGAAGACTGAGTAGCTGTGCCTGTTTTAACCCCTAGCTCCAGGGTTAGATAACAAGTTTTGTCGTTTATTCTGCTTCTGCTGCACAGATTTGGGTCTGCATTGCTGTCCATTTACCATGTTATAGTATTGAAACCTATCTAGCAAGTTGAAGATTAAATGGTAGAGTGGAGTGAGTTTTCTCACTGTTTATTTCTTTTTCCACAAAATTTTATAGGCAGGAGTTAAGTCTGTTACTCATCAGAAAGTATATAACTTGTAAGTTCTTTAACAGTGTTACCTTTTGCTAGTGACTGCAAGGGAGCTTGTGGTTTAAATGTTGTTTGCAATAAGCATTTAAAAGTGCCTAGAGAATAAAATATTGTGAGATGGTATTTGCTACCCTACAGGATACTGGTATTAATATTGGTGGTCCTTCATTGGTAAAAGTGTAGGTAAAAGTTATCATTCACATATTTTACATAGAATTTTACCTTCTGAACACTGCTACTTTTGGGATTCCATCTTAACGATATAATATAAAATCATTTTAGCCAGACCCGTTCTCATCACAGGTGCTAAAAATAAATATAAAATTCATTTCTGTGATAATTCCTTATGTTTCTGCAGTTGTGGTTCATTCTCATTCAAAAGTCAGCACAAGCTTTGATTCAGAGAGGAAATCTGAATACAGTTTGAACTTTTTTGTTGTTGTTGTTGTGACCCTAACTGTTTGCTAGCCAGAGTTTGGTTTTGTAGGAGGTTCAGATTTATTACCTTTATCATCCTATCTTTACATTCCTCTTTGTTACATGAGATGATTCCCTATGTCCAATCTCCTTTACACAGTAGATGGAAAACCTGCTGATCAGAACCACTAATCTTGCAGAGTATAATATTCTTGTTTTGAACTGTTCTGCCTTAATATCGTATCTGCTTCCCAGACTGACAGGGCAGTCATCCTCTTAGGAGTGCTCGCTTGCTGAGCCTTTCTCTTCCTAAAGATGATTTGAAAGACTGTGTGATCAGATGCCTCAGCTATAATCTGAATTCTTTTATTAGTGGTTGAGTCCTAATGCTCTTAGTCCTCGCTGTACAGAGAAGTGCATTTCTGAATCAGACTTCTGATCAAGCATTCCGAAGTCTCCTGTTGTTCCAACAATATTTTTCAGAGAACAGGATATGCTTGGCTGCAGTAAAATTATTCGAATATAGTATATTGTGGCATCATAATCTCTGGCAAAATTGTCTTTGAAAAATGTGAGCTGCTACCCCACTGTGATACAACAGCATATGCCATGAGGAAACCCAAAATGAATGTAGAGTAGACTTTATAATCATAAGAGATTACTGATATTAGGAAAAAATAGATTTGTAGAATGAAACTATGGCTTTGTTGCTGTGATCTGTGTTCCAGTGGCATTTTTAACTTTAGAATGAACAGTGAATATGGCAGCTTAAAGGTTGCTGTTAAAATACATACATTGGTTAGGAACTAGCAACTTGAATTTAAAAGAAAGCAGAGACTTGTCAGTCTCCAACTGAATAAATTATAGGCTCAAGATTTAATTTACGTTGTATCTTTACAACTGATTCGGGCCCAGAAGTCTGTTGAAGGTGGTTTTATGCAGAAGTCCACAAACCAAAGCAGCCTGATTTGGGTCAGACCTTCACTGCAAAAATCATTGAGCAGCTGTTGAACAACAAGCGGTTATACCTGGGTTATACCAAGTTATTCTTTGAGGATACTGCAAGGTACTTGAAGAAGATGCAAAAGTTTGGGAAACATGTGAACCTACTGGCAGTAACACCAACCCATCCTATGCTATAATAGGGATTCAGCACAAATTTTGGAAGGGCTTTTGTTGGTGGTGGTCCCAGCTCAGCCACCCCTTGGCATCTGCCGGCTGCCTGGGCCCGATCCTTGTGCAGCTGTGGGAGCCCTGAGCAACCGCACATGCCCGGGGAGGAGCAGAGAGGGAAAGAAGGGATTGGGAAGGGCCTGAGGAAAAATAGGTTTGTGCCCTGTCTGCATGAAGAGGAAGAGGAGGAGCTGATATCCAGCTGTATATGAAGAAAAAGGAATTTGGGATTTGACAATCCCAGCAGTTGACAGTGACAGTTAAAAGTAGTGTTGAGTTGGGATACACAAGCAGTTGGAAATACTTAGCCAGGGCTTGTATTGCTATTTTTCCTTCCTACTGTTGTCCTTGTAGGACTAAAGCTACTATAATAGAGAGGGTGTAGAGAGAACCGTTTCTTTTGGGGTAATTTTTGTTTGTTTGTTTTATTTTCTTTTGTTGTTTGTTTGCTTGCTTGTTTTTGGAGTTTTCTCTGACATTTACTATAAGTATGGGGTAATTCCAGTAGGTATTCAGACAACAGCAGGGAGAAGAGAAACATTGCAAGTTTTTTTTTTCGTTTGTAGAAGCTATGCACACTGGCCCTGCGTCTCCTGCGCAGGCACACTGCTTCTCACTCCTCACTCCCTCAGGTGTGTCCCACCTGCGTGGCCTTGGCTTATTTGTTAAACAAAGGCAAAACTGGCCCCAACGGGCCATTCAGCAGCACTGCAAGTTAAATGTGTGTTGGAGTAATTGATACCTGTAGAGGCTTATCCACAAACTGAATGTGTTTAAAGGACTACTTTCTGCTAAGTTTGTGCTCCCAGTGAATAGGCCAGGCAGAATGAATGTTTGAGTTGTCAACCCAACTACAACAAGAGAAAATGAGGAAAGTTTCTAGGACATGATCTCAGGTTGCATGTGGGCCTGTACGCATAGCTTTCAAAACCAAATCTTGTTGGACTAAAATTAACTTAATGGTATCTACCAGTGTTACAGATTTGCAGGTTTGGGGGTGCTTTGGGGGATAGAAACTTCTGCCGCAAGGACTTTTCTGAATGTTGTTTTGGCTGCTTGAGCTCACAGAGTCTGACAGCGGTTCTTTATGAAGCGTCGTGTCATTTGAGAGCAAATGCACTGCCAGCCCTCAGCAGGACACTTTCCTGTGCTTGCTTCCATGCTAAGGTGCTAAATTGAAATATTAGCCAAGTGACTTTGCATGTGGGAGAGGGAGGTCCCCACAAGATAAATGGATCTAAGAACAAGGTGCAAATTCAAGTTGTCTTGGAAGATTTGGGGGTGATAGCACTGGGAGTAGAGAGGTTGTTAACAGAAACTGTAGACATGAGAGTTAGCAGAATATGCGTCAACTCACTACTCTTCCAGGTTTATTTTGAACGCTCCTATAAGCTCCTGGCTCTTAAAAGATTTTCAATCAAGCACGTTGAAATATAGCTAGGACATTTAGGTAAAAATACACATAACTATAGCAAAGGTGTATACATAGATTTTTCTGAGCTGTAGTCACTGGAGTTGGGTGTTACTTTATTTTTTAAAGCAAGTTTCTTGGTTCTGAGTCTCAAGGGCCACTTCATTAGCTCCCTGAGATGACCCCATGCTGAACAGTAAACATGTAGCCATCTCATTTGATTCATTAACTCGTTATTACGTGCAGGAACCTTTGGGCCATTTGGGGTTGTTCATTTGGAACACATGGGCTGTAATTTTTTGGCAATTGCAGGCAAATCTGTTGCAGCAACCTGATAATTTGTGCCAGTTGAGTCATATGCCTTCACAAGGCAAGGTTTGTTCAGCATGTCAACTTCTTGCAATGATACCATCAATTTTTCTTTAACAAAAATGATTGTAGGTTTTGGGGATTGCTCAATTGTAACGGCAGAGTTGTTATTCATGAATGTGTAAGCTTCTGTCTTAGTGCACAATCTCTTTGGTCACTTACTTCCTCAATACAGAGGTATTTTTGCCACTTAAATCTGCTCCCCAGATATGGTACTGAGGTGATCCATGAGTCATCCTCTTGTGTCGCTTCTGAGCTCCACTTGCCTTCTCTGTCTGGCTGATGAAATGCGATTGCAATAAAGAGTCTGCCTTAACACAAATAACCACACAGACTGTGTAGCTGTGTTGCTCTGCTTGAGGAGAAATGCTCTAGAATAGAGTCAGATTTGCAGGACTGGACTATGAATATTTAAAAACAGTCCCAGTCCGCCTCCTTGCCACCACGCTGATGCCACAGCAGAACTCTAGGGGTGGTTCCTCCCCATACCTTGTGCTCCCTGCTCCAAGAAGGGCATCTCTGCAGCTCCTGGTTTAACGCTGCAGCACACAGGTCTCCCTGACAGGTCCTGCACGTTTCAGATCTGGTACACAGGAGTTATCCTGCTAGGCTAAACTCCTCATAATCTTACTCTGAAACACGATAGGAACTACTTTCAAGGTCTGAACAACACAGTAATGAAAGCACCTTGCAGAACTCTTGTGTTCTTTGGAAACTGGTCCCTGACAGTCATTCATGAGAACTGGCCTACACATAACTAAACATTTAAAAGGATGAGGTACTGGAAGCAAAATAAACATTTTTTTTCCCTTTATTTTTTCAGTGGGCGAGTTTGTGAGTGATGCCCTTCTGGTACCAGATAAATGCAAGTTCCTTCACCAGGAGAGGATGGATGTGTGTGAAACTCACCTGCACTGGCACACAGTTGCTAAAGAGGTACAGTATTTTTTTTTTCTCCTTTTTTCTGAGAGTTGTGTCACTATTCTGAGGATGAGCTCTAGTTCATCAGTGACATGCAATAAAATAGAAAGACGCAATAGTAGTTATATATGTTGCCAGTCTGCCGAGAGGTCCACAGAGATAAACTTGCCACAGAGGATGCAGCCTGTGAAGTTCAGAACAGAAGAAGGAGGGCTGGTAAGGCATAAGACTAGACAAGGACAGTTTGCAGTCAAACACAGAATATTTACAATTTATCCATAATTTATTGATAATGGAAATAAATCTAATGTTACAATTGCTAATATATTATTTTGGACATTTTCATCCTTGTAAAGAGAGATTGTAATAGGAAAAATAGAAATAAGCTTTGAGAAGATTTCCAGTTGTCATTTTATTTTGAACCTTTCAGTTTGTATATTATCTCACCTCCTGTTTTTGAGATACAAATTTACTCACCAATATTTTTACATTTAAAATTCCTACTTGAATAGTACAGTTGCCACTCAAAAGGAAGAAGAGCACCTTACGGCAGCAGTCCTTCATGCAGGCAAATTGTGGTCCGTGAAAACATGAAATGGCATGGCCTAGAACATTACACTTACAGTTACTATTAACAATACTATTACTTCAGGAATAGTAATACCTCAGTAGGACTAATAATGATCTGCCTCAGAGTCTGCTGTTTTATGAGGCAGAGCCTGTGCAGTTTTCAGACAAGAGATATATGAAAGGGGGCAGGTCTTCTCTACGGGAAAAGATTAAAGGACAGGAAGGAAGAACTCGTTGCCTGTAGTGGTCATATATGAACCTGCATAAAGTGTAAGGACCTATGTAGATGTAGGGAGCTACCTACAGTACAAGCAGAGAATGAACATTTGAGCCACTCTAAATGGTGTTCAGTTAGCCAAGAAGTGCAGGGATTGTGTACATTACCTGCCTCAACATCCCATGGGTGTACACAGCAATTTATGTTTTGTTGAGGACTGAGAGGTCTTGAGGCCCAGCCTCCTCCCTGACCATACTTTTACCTTTTTCTCTTTCTTCTTCTATAGTCTTGTAGTGAGAAGAGTATGAATCTGCATGACTATGGGATGCTGCTGCCCTGTGGCATTGACAAGTTTCGTGGTGTGGAGTTTGTTTGCTGCCCGTTAGCGGAGGAAAGTGACAATCTTGATTCAGCTGATGCCGAAGATGATGATTCAGATGTCTGGTGGGGAGGAGCAGATGCAGACTATGCAGATGGAAGGTAAGAGTGGCTTTTTGCCCTTTAACTTTTTAAAGATGCTTAAAATCTATCTAGAAAAAAGCAGTATTGAAGTCCTTACTGAACTTTCTACTTTAATCAGTTATAATAGTGGAAATCTCCACTATATTGACCTTTTCTTCTTTTTTTTTTTTTTTTTTTTTTAATTATCTATATTAAAAATTACTGATAATATAGTTATTGCGTTTAATATGCTTGATCTTTTTTCAGTGAGAATCAAAGTATATGCCCTTGCTGTATTTATCACAAAAATGTTGAAGTGTATAATTGTGTAATGACTAAATGATTTTTCTGTAAGGTGCTGTGAGGAAAGCTCAGGTGTGTGATTTCACAAATAAGGAGCTTCCCCCACAGCCTGGCTGAAGAGCAGGACAAAGG